>ML769543.1:0-98739 GCA_009733575.1 Gymnopus androsaceus JB14 | reverse complement strand
CTAACCCTACCCTTAAATTTCCCACAGTCATGTGCTGACCAGGTCAGGGTTAGCTGAAGCTAACCCTAACCCTAACTTTTCATCATCACATGCTTACTATGATGGTATGTCATGTGACAACTAATCTTATCTATGATTCCCATGGTCACATGCTCACTATATCATGTGAAAACACAGTTGTTTAAAATTGTTTAAACAAAAAGGGCAGTGGCTAGTAGTAATTGGGATGTTTAAATATGTTTAATATTTGTTGGGCATATTCTTGGATGTTTAAGTATAACTGGACCAGATTACTGTGTTGTATCCTTTGATCCAGAAACCACCCTGGAATTATCCGGAGAAACTGAAACTGCATTTATATAGCTGGTATGGCCCACTAGCATGTGCTCAATTTTTCCAGTGGAAGTGTTCCAAATCCTGATTGTTTTGTCATTTGATCCATAAACCACCAGAGAACCATCTTGGGAAGATGCAATACAATTGAATGCAGTAGCATAATTTGTGCCTAGCAGGTATCCCCGAATAAAGTCATTTACATTGGCAATATGCACCTTAACTGCGTGTTCAAGTTGACCAGTAACAGTATTAAAAATGTTGAGTGTTTGCTGACCCTGCTCAATGTGCTGCAAGAAACTATTGAATGATATGGGAGAGGATTCTTGTAAGTGCCGAACACTAGTTTTGTGTTGTTCCCAGAAAAGTAATGTAATAGACAATTCCTGCTTGGGACACAACCTGCTCACATTGATTCCATCCCTTAAGCCCTTGCACTACAGTTGGACCCATCTCTTCCTGTCTTGAAAGTACAATGTTGTCATGAGCAATGAATTTTTTGGAGTCCAGATCAAGGCAGAGTTGTATATTTCAAGTGGCCATTTCCTGATAATTTCCACATTTTGAGATATGAATAAAGGTAATTCAGAGCAGATACCCACAGATTATCCTGTATCTTATGGAAGTAGGTTATTAGCTTAAGTAAATACTCAAAAAAGTGATTTAAAACTCATACATACCTTTAAGTAAGGAAGTATTTGTTCAAACATTGCTGACATTTGATCCTGTATGCCAAGGAGAATGCAGTGTTCAATCCATTTATAGCATTCTTATTCACAAACTCTGATAGTTCAGTGATGTGCTCCATCTGTATTTTTCTTCCTCCCAAATTCCAATGTGTTGACCAAAATTTACAGGCATAATCCAATCCAGGTTTTTTGAAAAAATACAGATTTACTAGCTCTCTGTTGAGATCTGTGACTTCTGAGTCAAGTTCAAGACCCAGAAAATTTCTTTGTAAGTGACAGTTCAAGTATTTCATGGAACATAAAGCAAGGTGTGCATGCTTTTGATGCTTTTGATCAATATTCAATTGATATCTTTCTGGACACTCATTCAAGCTGTCCAAAAATTGAGGAAATGAGGCATGGAAAGCTTGAACAGGGGAATCAGAGTTCGTATCTGCTGGTATCTCCAACACAGAATGGAAGCAGATACCAAAGGGAAAATTGCTTTTGGGCATGACAAGAGCTCCAGTGCTTCATAGACAGTGGATCTTGTAAACACATCATAGCATGCAGCACATGGACTTGTGCTTGGTATTTCATCATCATCAAGTTTACTCATCACATGTTCCAGGATCTGTGAATATAATGCATATATCCTGTTAACTTCTTTTTGATTCATCAGCATTTGCATGCGTTCCAAGGGATTATATCCACCACCAACATATTTGACCTCTCTGTCAAATATTTGACATATCCCTCAATTGGGGGACAAGGCCATCAATGTGGGACAGATGGAAGTTGAGATTAATTGTAATATCTGCTTGGACAATAAATTCACCACTTCATGAAGGCACGTGCAGTTTCTCCAGATGGGTCTAGAGTGGCTTCTGGATCATTGGATGAAACAATCAGGATCTGGAACACTTCCACTAACATGAGTAAGGAGGTACCAAAGCGCCATAGTAAGGCAGGATATCCTTTCAAGCTTGCAATATCTCTGGATGGTTCCATAGTGGCTGGGGTATCATTTAAAAGCCTTACCAAAATACAGATCACTGCCATAGCTAAATCATCTGACCGTGTACTAACGGCACAAAGTGATGTAAAAGCTGTTGCAATTTCTCCAGATGGTTCCAGGGTGATTTCCGGATTGGATAACGGCACTGTCCAAATTTGGAACACTGCTACTGGCAAGACTGAACAGGTGCTGAATGGTCATACCAAGTATGTAGAAGCTGTTGCAGTGTCTCCAGATGGATGCAGGATGGTTTCTGGATCATGGGACAGAACATTGAGAATTTGGAACTTGTCCACTGGAAAGACTGAGCATGTCTTGAGAGGTCATATTGATGATGTGAAAGTTGTCGCATTTTCTTCAGATGGATCAAGAGTGGCTTCAGCATCAAATGAGGAATTCAGAGTTTGGAACACTTCTTCAGGTACAACTGAACATATCTTTCCAAACCAGGGACTGCACAGAGTGAATGCTGTTGCGGTGTCACCAAATGGTTCCATAGTGGCTTGCAGATATAGTAACAGAACAGTTCAAATCTGGAATACTTCTACTGGTGAGACAAACAAAATATTGAGAGATGACTACAATATATCCTGGAAATATTCACCTCTTGAGTCACTTGTTGGAGGTTCATCCACATTTTATGCATTGAGTAAAAATTACAATGAAATTGCTACCATATGCAAAAGAAACTCTGAGTATAAAATAAAACATGTTCTCTGGCTTCCATCTTATGTAAGGGATATTGAATGTGCTGCTTACTCTGGTTCATCGATTGCCTTTGGTTGTCGCTCTGGGGAGGTAGTAATAATAAACATGTCCTCACCAGCTGACATTAGTGACACAGTCCAGAAAGGTACCTCCAGACTAGGTTTAACTACATTCAAAAACACCATAGTCAACTCATTGAAGAAGCGCTTCAACTGAGTATCATGACAATAGCAGTTTCTTTCGGTCTTTCATTCTACACAAAGTACTTCCAAAGTTTTATGCTTCTGTCTACATATAGGCCGATTTGCGGTTTTCAATATCTCTATCTTTAGCCGTTGTTCAAGTTCAGATAAGTAGTTCTCAACCTTTTAACTTTCCTTCAGATGTACCTGTAATACTTAGTGCTTTAGAGACAAAAGCTACTGGAACATCAAATATATTTTCCTTTGTACCTGTGACAAATTGGTGGTGGTGCTGACTGACCACTAGGTAACTTTAAGTAAGTCTACTATCTAGGTGGTACGCCCACAATAGCAAGCTGCAAGACTGTACTAATTAGAGTCACTCAACCTCGTGCTCGCAAAAGTCCGATCGTTTCCGAAAGAGTGTGTCCAACAAGCTAACCTGTAGTTTATGATCTTTCGGTGCTCATGCCTCCATTAGGTTAGTCGGTTATATCCAACTAACACGTTGATCCTCTGGCCTCTCATGTCCGAAGGAATCTAACACTTAATTGTACTTCTCATTTGGTCTAGATTGCGAACTTCGCTTTGGCCAACCAATTTTAGCAATTGCAGACTTCCCGGCGCAATTTTTTAGGGAGACTGAGATGTTCTGCTAACCGGCCAAGCATAAATTTCAGCAGAGGAAGGATGCGAGGGAGGCATGTACTAGAATGTCGCTGCCCATACCGGGTCAGGGTAATAGCAAGTTAGTACAGAGAGGTGGAATCGCTAGTAGCGTAACCCAACATTAAATTCTATGCCACTCGATCGTGTCTATTAACATACTATGAAAGAAAGCAGAAAGATTAAGACAAAAAAAGGACAGAAAACTTCGTCAGGCATAAAATAGAACATATCCGAAACTCAACCAAATAACTGTCGCCAAGCAAACATATACCATATACCGATGTCTCTAAAAGGTGCATGTAACAGTACAGAAGAAAATTTTCTGGTACAGTCCAATGATCTCGTCATCCAGTCACCCCCTAGCAGACGTTTCCCCCGAAAAAAACCAACAAATTTGGGCCAGGAACACCACTACCAAGATTTACCCATCCATCTAATCGCACAAACACAAATACCGGTACGCTTTGAAATGACAACAAACGTATCGTAACTGGCAAAATGGCGCCCAAGAAGAGTAAGAAGAGGAGTGCACTGTGATAAAATAGCCTGGAGGTCTGGGGTAAGCCTTTCACCAGGCGCGATAGAGACTCCTCATCGTTGTCGTTGTCGGAGAATCCGGGAACGAAGTCATATCCCACATCTCGCGCGAAAATCTGGATGCAGTACGCAGTAATCCTAGTTGAAAAGGCATCAGCGAATTCATATTAAACGAAGAAACAAAATGACACAACGCCTTGTAAACCTGCATCGAGAGCTCTGTATACGATCATTATCTCCAGTCTATTCATTCTGAATCCGCGCATGGAATTGGTGGCAGCTCTGATCTACGCTGAAAAGAGGAGGAGATACTGCTGGGTTGGGCTGAGAAGACGTGAGGTTGCAAGCATCCAAGAATTGAGTGGATGCCACGGGATGGGTACGACAGAAGATTCGACGAAACACGCTGTATACCCTAGATAGTACGCTTAAGCCACTGTATCGATTCGGAATGAATGATAAATAACACGCACCTGAGGCCAAGGCTGTAGCTACTTGAAAGTAAACTCCTTCGGAAGCTATGGCAAGCGCTAGCTATTACCAGCACCATGTATGAATCTCCTCTTCCCTCTCTGATTGTCATCGATATCACCATTGGGATGTGGTAAATGCGCCGATGAGTCTCCGCCGTGTATCAACTTTCAGCCTGGATTCAAAACGTCCTCGAGTACGTCGCCACGACCACCAGCATTGAGCACAGAGTCTGAGCAGCAGCGTTCGACGTCAGGATGTCATTGTCATTGTCATCAGTATCTCCCCTCGTCCGATTCCCGATTCCGCAAACAGTAATGGCCAAGATCGCTTGTAACAAGAGTGCAAGCAGGCGGATGGATGATAGCGGAGGAAGACGCAGATTCGATTTCGATAGTGGCGTCGTTCTTCCAAGACAATACTTGGCGGATGTGCCGTGATACTGTTATGACTGCAAGATACATCATAGCCATCTTCAACGAATCCTAGACTTTATGCAAACGAAAAGAATGCGTCAGTGAAGAGCAGAATGACAGAACGCGCCCAATGCACCTGCCGCTGCAAGCCAGTCACTCTCTTCACTTTCTTCGAGTCGTTTTAGCAGGAGCCGCTCAAACGAGCTTGACCAGATGGATTGGACAGGACTGAATCCTGAGACCGCTCCATCTTCTCCAGAGTGTAGATTTCACATGGATGGAGATGAAGTTTCAAACGCAGCTTGTATCGTTGTATCTTGATCAAGTGCAAGCAGGCGATAGACGGATTCGAGGACGAGTGAGAATCGAGCGAAGATTTAACTGAAACATAGAGTTAATGAAATAGAATCTTAAAGCAGAGAGAACACGCACTCCATTTATATGCAAGTAGTAAGAGTAAATGCAAAAGAATTTCATAGATCTAGTACAGAGTAGTCATTGAAGGTGAAAGAGGTGAGATGTTGAGGCTGTTGAAGGGATAAGCGCCAAAGTTATCTGTAAAGTTATCTGCGTTGGTTACCCCGAGCACATTTGAGCTTCTGAGAAAATTCAAGGCACTTTTTTATGCTTAAAATATTGTGTTGTATTAATTTCAGAGGCAAGAATAGTTGAAGCTGAGTCGAGCTGCTGCAGCATTGCTGGGATTTCCACGGCACAACAGCCCGGGGTAGCCCGGGGTTCGATTCCCAGTTTGGAATCTACAAGTTATACCTCTCATCCCCGACTCTCATACCGTACTGACATACCCAATAAATCTCTTGTCCACCACCCTCCCATAAAACAGCGTCAATCAGACGTTCCGGCCTTTATTTACCCGAGTGTCAAAATATAGTGAGTGTTTGCACACCCACGCGGGGCCAAGCCCCAGCCAAACCTCGTCGACGCCTTTCCCTGTCGATTGCCTCCTCATTGATTACCATCCCATTTATACTCTTAGCTCATGTATCTTATCTAGCTCCAACCCTTTATCATGGATGCTAACTCCCGAGCCAACCTGTCGAAAACCGATAGGATTGGGCACCTCTTAAAGTTGATTGAGGAAGATCTCGACTCAGTTAATTTTCAGATGCGCCGCACACGAATGAAAGAACACATTTCCCAGCTCCGCGCTATCCTCTTCCCTATTGAAAATCTTCCGGACGAGCTTCTTTTGGAAATCTTCACGCATTATCGGGATTTGAATCCTGTTTCGATACCATATAAAGCGCGGGTGGCTGGTGAGGTGGTAGCAACGATGAATTCTGTGCTCAATATCAGCTGGGTTTGCACCCGCTGGAGACAGCTGGCTATTCGTTGCTCACCACTCTGGTCGGACTTTGGTGTAGCCTTGGAAGGTAAAACTATTGGCGAATGGGAAGGGAACATAGACTTCCATAAAGAGCTTGTGGATTTATTCTTGGCGCGATCCGGAAAGCATCCCCTTTCCCTCCGCTTGTCGGTGGAAACGTTTGGAATCACTCTTCCCGAACATCCTACTTTGGTCATGCTCTCTCGTCATTCCACCAGATGGCGTGCCGTTCGATTTCTCGAGCTGGACTTCAACAATGTATTTCCAACTCTAGCAACATTGGAACTACCTGTTTTGAAGTTGCTAGAGATGCTAGGCGATGACTTTAATTTGGTCAACTGTGTCTTGGCTAATGCTCCCCTCGTTGACACCTTTGAAACTCAGTTCACCTGTCCTCCCTCAGGCTGAAAAGCTGTTCGCTTGGAAATCTATTCGCCATCTGTCATTTTGCATGGGAAGACCCTTTTCTTTGCGCAACCTGCATTACATTCTTGCCGCTTGTGGAGATCTCAAACAGCTGTCCTTGACACGAAGATTGGGGTGATCATGATTTTCAGGGTGCACTTCGGATTCCGATTTATCTTCTGCCTAGTTTGGAATCGCTGTCTATTTCAATGGAGGCGAATCAGCCATTGCCCACAGAGGTCGCGTTTTCGAATTTCATCGCTCAGAGCACCGATCTTGAAAGAACTCTCACTTTTCTATGCTCAATACACCGAGTTCAAACACTCTCAGTTTCCCAGATATAGAGTCTTTTCTCTCCCGTTCTACATGCTCCTCCTCCCTCACAAGACTTTCATTGTCGGGGCTATCGTTATCCGATAAAGAGGCAGTCCGATTGCTCGAGCGTTTAACTCTTTTAGAAGAGCTGAGCATTCGGGACTCCTGGCCTTATCAGACTACTGAAACACCCATTACCAATCGCTTCATCAAAAGTCTTCATGCCTATCGGAAGTCAGAGCTTCGACCATCTGCCAAAAAACCGCTCATCCGCAATCTACACACATTAAAGCTCTCCCCTTATGCGACCCGGAACGGTAAAGAGGTATCTTTCAATCCAAAAGCCTTTGTCGACACTGTTCTATCGCGTTGGGTAGACCCTGCTGCGCCATACATTGCCCTACCGAATATGTCAGTCGTTAACTTGAGGTTGGTCGAGTTGGACTTTCAGATAGGCCCCGGGGACGCGGAAGAGTCAGAATCTGATTCAAATACAGAAGTATTAGAAGTACCAGAACCCTTTTGGGTTTACAGGCTCCTATTACCTCTACAAAAGGCTGGATTGAACATCACTGTAAAGAAACAACAAAAGACAAAGAGGAGGGTAGTGAAGAATGTATTGCAGATGGTAGCATCGGAAGAGTTTGATTCGGAGGAGGAGGATGAAGGTGAAGATGAGGGGAGTATTTAGGGCAGCTACTATAATACCCAGATATAGCATGTTAACCTTGCCCGATTAAAGAAAGGTTGTATTCTATTGTACTCTGCCGGACTGTTTTATACTCTCACCAAACATATGCCAACTTGGCCCACTCCAACTATGCCTGCTCTAACCTTACCTTAATATTATTTGCCTGTTCACCCTAATAGAATGTTACGACGAGAATTATATTTATTAGATATAAGTAAAATAAGAAATACCCTATACTGCACTCCGGTCTTGCTCTCGTCTTCCCTGTATATCGTCCTGATCAATCCAACAGCCCATGTATCCATCATTTCGAATGAAAAATGAGCAGGAAGAGTGAACGATGCTAAGTTTTGTTAGTTGCAAGTAGTCCTGTAGCATAGAAACACGGACTCACTGAGTATTCATGTACAATTATACGCCAGCCAGCACTGTAAATTCCCATTTCGTAGTTGCGTTACTAGAAAACCGCGGCGAAAAAGGTAGCAGACAGCCGATAGTGGAACTGCTGGAGGTCGGGGAATGGCAAAGGAAGGAGGGAGATAACGGAGTTGGAGCGGTGACATGCTGCATACCCTAGATAGTAAGCATAAGCCACTGTATTAACACGCACCTGAGGGCCAAGGCTGTAGCTACTTGAAAGTAAACCCCTTCGGAAACTATGGCAAGCGTTAACTATTAGACTCGCGGCGCCAGTTCCGTTCGGTCGCCACCTATTTCAAATAAATTTGAGATGCGCTTTTGATGCGCTTTGACAGCTCAGTTGGCTCCCGAAGCATAGAGGCAAAGACGGAGTTGCAAGATCCTGAAATTACCGAAGACCGAATGAAGTGTCGCCGCAACTTCGAATCCATCGAGTTTGGACATTTACCATTTGTTTACCACATTACCAATTACCAATAATTGGTGACCATTCTGCAGAAACTTCGAGACCAGCAAGATATACTTGCCAGTCTAGTACTGTACTTATTCTACGATAATACGCCAAAGTTTTGCCACCATTCTCCATGAGGATTCCTCTATGCTCTATGCCTTCTTGGTCTCGGGATTGTCCCAGTGCGATGGTGAGCGGACAGTTTTCTTCACTACGCAACTTTGAATCCACTGAGTTTGAACCTTTACCAAATATTACCAACAATTGAAAACCACCTCTCTTTTACCGCTAGCCATTCTGCGGAAGCTTCAAAACCAGCAAGATTTGTAAAATTGCCTGTCTAGTACTTATTCTACGCCAAAGTTTCACCTGACCTTGTGCTATGCCTTCTTGATCTTGGATTATCCCAATGCGATGGTGAGCGGACAGTTTTTCTCTCTATGGCCCAAGTTCCATATGTTGAATACCAATGAGCCTAATGCCGCAGGGCCGACCTACTCATCAATGTACTATGTTCAACGCCATACTGCCAAGCCTGTCTATACAGTTTTACCTGAGCTTGCGATTCTGTCCTCTCTGACCTATGCCCAACGTGAAGGTGAGCGGCCAATTCCAATTCAAATCTTCCTCTTGGCCCAAATAAAAAACATCGGAGATCTCACCTGGTAGCTAGTATAAAATACCACCTTTTACGAACTTCAGAGTCGAACTCAACAGTTCACTGACAACGAGTTACAGAAAACATGCAGCTTAAATTCGCCTCTTTGCTCTCATTCGCTCTCCTGGCAATTTTTGCCTCAGGGACTCCAGTCCCTGAACCAGACCCTGCCAGCTTGGCAGATGGAGCTTACATGTTTCGTCGTAGCAGCACTGGGTCCGGACTAGTCATCACTCCCCTCGATTTGGCTACAATTGGCCATGGTGGATTGAACGTTACCACCGAAAACAAGCCCAAAGCTCGAGATATATCCCTGGCGAAACGGGACAGCATTGCCTGTTTTCAAGCCTCGGTTAATGGTGCAGACAAGGGTACTGCCGTCGGTGTTGTTGCGAACATTTTAACCAGCTTCCCTGTGGTTCCTGCCAATACTGGTATCGGTGTTGTCATCGGTATGTACATCTTGCACATGCGGTTTGTAAAACGACTCATACTCACATTTTTGTACTTACAGGGAATTCCATTGCATATGTGTGCAACAATGCCGGAGCCGCTCAGGCTGCGTAACTCTGCAGGATTCATCTATGACGGATAATGATATTAACAATGCATGTGGCTCTAGTACGGCCGGTCGTTATGATTTCAATAGTAAGTAGTTGACGATTCTAACCCATGCAAGTCCTCACAGTTGTTTGATAGGTGGAATCGAGTTTGGACGTACTGCCAATGGAAAGCCCTTCTGCGATGGTAGTTGAAGGATAGCAATGATGATTTCGAGTCTTTATTTGTCAATGGGGAGGCTCGAATTAATTACTTACTTTATCAAGTTGTAAGAATGAATTTGAAATATTTGTGTACACACCGTTGAATGGACTAGCGCCATCCTTAAAGCTCCTTTGAATACGGGCAAGACTACATAAGTAGTATTGATCATAAGTCCAGTTTTCCAAAGACCAAATTAGACAGCGAAGATCTGTCAGGAAAGCAGTCTTCTTCACCAATCTCAAGGTCCAAGTCAAAGATGTATATACATATTTCCGGCTTCCAATAGACATTCGCACCAAAATCCACCCATGTCCTTCCCCATGCCTACCTAATCATAAATACTGCAGTACACATCGAAATGCCAAAGAAAAAAAGTATCATAACTGGCAGAATGAGAATGAGGCTCAAGAGCTGAGGAATGCACTGCGAGTGAAGTAGAGACCACTCCTGCTCGTCCAGAGAATCCGGGCATGGAGTCATGTCCCACATCCCGGGCCAAAAGTCTCGGACATGTCGTGACTTGGGAGCAGCGCTGAAGCATAGTAATATAAGTATGTCTATAGGAGGGTTATCCTAGCTGAAAAAGCATTAGTGTATTCGTCATCAAGAATCATAATGACATGCACCTTGCAAACCTTCACTGAGAGCTTCATATAGGGTTGTCATCTCCAGTCTAAAGTCAACGAGGTTGAGAGCATCCAAGAATCGAGCGGATACCATGGGATGGGTACGAGACACAAGATTCAATAAAACACCTTAGATAGCAAGCCAAACGAGTATATCACTGCAACCGTTCGGAATGAATGCAGCTACCTGGAAGCAAAACCCTTCAGAAAATGAGTCTGAGGATTGAGCAGCAGTCATTGTCATCAGCATCCCCCCTTGTGCAGAATTCCGGGATCATGGATGCAAACGGTAAAGTCCAAAATCCAGACGGATGGATAATAGAGGAAGGCGATAGATGGATTCAAGGACGAGTAGGAAATAAGATGGAGGATTTTGCTGAAATACAATGACAGCGAACCCGCCACAGAATTATACTTAACGCCGAATGAGAACGTCCGCCGTTGCGCTCCATGGTCTGTTTCTCGAATATCCATTGGCGTTTCCGGTCCATTTCCGCTCCCTCCGGCTCGCAAGTCTCGAGGTTGCATGGATACACCTCTATAGATGATCGCAAGCATTTGAAGTGTCCGGTGAAAGTGACGTCTCTAGTTGCGACTCTCGATCCTGGGCAGCCTGAAATTATACTCTCTTTATATTTCTTAATCAAGCACTTTATCATGAACATCGCCTTTGGTATGCCAGTTACTGTATGAAAACATAGAATATATGTAGGCGCATATTTCTCAGTATCCATGAAGTTAGTGAGAACAATAAGTAGATGTGCCTCCGTAGTTTCCCTTTACCTATTTAATACTTTCCAGCCATCATCACTGACAGCAACAATAGGAGCAACTGTCCGAATCCATGGCAGAAGTCGAGGTAGGGCTGGTTGTTTTAAAAAGGCTTGAAGTAGCCTGTAGGTCTGTGATGAGTTTTTGGTCAGACGCGACAGAGACCATTCGTCGGAGTGTGAAGAGTCATCCTAGTTGAAAAAGCATTAGCGAATTCGTAACGAAGAATCATAACGACAAAACACACCTGCTCTTTGCTAGCATGCATTGAGAGCTTTGTCTAGGATCATTCGTTTCCAATCTGCGGTCGCCATTCCGAGCATGGAATTGGTGACAGCTCTGACGGTATACACTGAAGGCGAAGAAAATACTACCGAAAAGACGCAAGGTGCATTCAAGAATCGAGTGGATGCCATGGGATGGATACGAGACAGAAGATTCAACGAAACACTACATAAGCCATGAGTATCACCGCAATGACTCGGAATGAATGACGTACCTGAGAGCCAAGGTGAAAGTAGACCCCTTCGGAGCTGCTACCAATGCCACATAGAAATCTCCTGTTCCCTCTCTGACCGTCATCGATATCTCCATTGGGTCCTGGGATGTGGTAAAGGCGTCGATGCGTCTCCGCCGTGTAACAACTTTCAATCTGGACTCGAAATGTTCGCCACGACCGCCAGCACTGAGCACAGAGTGAGCGACAACTTTCGACATCGAGATGACATCGTTGTTACCATCAGCATCTCCGTCGTCAAGATTCCAGATTCCAGGTGAAATGCATGATCATAGACGCGAGCAGTAACGTCCGAAATTGCTTGTAACAAGTGCGAGCAGGCGGGTGGATGATAGAGGAGGAGGAAGACGCAATTTTGATTTCGACACTAGTAGGATCGTTCTTCCAAGACGATACTCGGTGGATATGCCGTGATACTGTTATGACTGCAAGATACATCATAGCCATCTTCAAGGAATCCTAGACTGTATGCAAACGAAAAGAATGCGTCAGCGAATTCAAGGCTAGAGTCAGAATGACACAACGCGCCCAACGCACCTGCCGCTGCAAGCCAGTCGCTCTCTTCACTTTCTTCGAGTCGCTTTGGCAGGGAGGCATCAGTCGCTGATAACCGAGCTTGACCAGATGTATAGACTGAACGGACAGGACGGAAACTGGAGAGCAAGACCAACATTGGCACCGAGATCCACTTTCTCTAGAGTTTAGAGTCCAGATTCATGGAATGGTACAAGTGGAAGAACGCGACATGTATCGTTGTATTTTGATCAAGTGCAAGCGATTTGAGGACGAGTAAGGTGGAGGATTCAGCTGAAACGAAACGTAACGTTGGTGGGTTCGCTCCTAGAATCATAACGCGGAATAAGAACACGCACATGCAGGCGCTCCATGCTCCGCTTCCCCAACATCCAGCGTCTTGCTTCCTCCGACTCTCAAAAAGATCGAGGATGCGGGTTACACGTAGAATAATACACTCTTGGTAGCGCTAACCCTTCCATTGCATCTAGCGAAAGCGTCGTCTCTAGTTTATCTCCACTGCAACTCTCGATCCTGGGGTAGCCGGTGATTATGCTCTCTTCCATGCTGGAGGAGGTGATGGTCAATGAATGGGCACATGATGGTGGCTGGACAACAAAAAATCACTGGAATCCAATGTGGTGTAGTGGCTAACATTGCTGTCTTTCATCGTAAATTATAAAGCACAGCAGCCCGGGGTTCGATTCCCCGCATTGGAAGTTAGTAAGCTGTCATCAAGAGGGTGCCTTTTTGTCTTTTGGCTCTTTCACCACTGACGGCCATCCTCGATAGATTTGCGCTGAAAATCACTCCACTGACATCCTCGAATCATACCAAGTTCAACGGAACGATACGTTTCCAAAAGGTACCTCGTGTCTGCCAGCCCCAGGGTTCCTCATTTCGTTATGCTCCTCCAAGTCTCCTTCAAAACTTATATCTGCCGCTATGCAGTTCAGCGCTCAGGTTTGGCTCAGGTTGAAACAAACAGGATAGCCTGAGACTGTAATTTCGACTTCGCCTTCGAATTTTCCCATTCATGCAAGTTCGCCGATTCGGTGGATGAGGAATGAGAGGTTGAAGCGGAAGAATGAAAGTCACCACGGAAACTCCGTTATCAAGGTATGTTCTTTTCTGCGACGTCGATAACCTTGTTCCACTAGGGACCCTGTTTGGGGCTAGTTGAACTAGTCTTCATCTCATACTATGTATGTGTGGCCGACGGAGCGTCTTAATTTTCGTCCAGTATCATCTGACCGAGTCTATAAGATACTTCAGTCAGCACTGGAACAACCGCTACGTTGCTTACTATTTGATATTTGTCTTGCTGCCTTTGCGTCAACTGCTCGCGCAGAGGAATCGCTCCCGGGCCGTCTACAAATTCGCCCTCAACTTCCACAGCGTAGCTTCCTTATTCGGTCGAGCAATGATTATAGTAATGGACCTCCCACTCCAATATGCCCTGGGGACCATTTTCGGATGATCCTATTGTCAGCGGGTGTTGTTTTCTGCGACGATGTAACTAACTCAGATTTGTTTGCAGCTAGTCGAACCAGTTTTCATCTCGTACTGTGCATGTGCGGCGTTCTGCGCCGGAACGTTTACTTCTTCGTCCAGTATCTTCTGACCGATAGAGATATGTCGGACTTCTGGATGCCCTCTCAGGCTGGGACGACCACGCTCGTCGCTATGCGACCACTACGTCTGGCACAAAACCGACTGTTTCTTACTATCGGTCTTGTTGCCGCTCGCTCAAAGGAAATTCTCCGTCTACAAATTCGCCATACTGTCGGGCCTTGGTTATTGAAACTCGACACTTTCATTAATGGCAGGCAATGGCCCTCCCACTCCAATAGCTTAGCACATGTCCTGAGGGCCATTTTCGGATGATTCTGAAGACTTGACTACCAGTAAGTCATGCTACTCTTTAGGTAAGGGCACATGCGCCCGTTTTTTCCGAATATCATGAGCGATGGAGTTGGAGATGCCTCCTCATCATCATGTGGAACATTATGATGTTAATCTGGACGAAGTTTCCCTTCGTAGTGATATTTTTCCTGTTTCTAACAATAGTCAGATGCGCCGGTCAAAGCTGGAAATCACAAGCCTGAAGGCATCGGATGTGCTCAATGGTACGTCAATTTCGGCTGCAGCATAATTTTGCCCAAGTTCTCCCATATGAATTCATTGCAATACCACATGAGGTTCCTGAATGACGCGCAGCCTTGATAGCTGCAGAATAGAGTTAAAATAAGCATGAGAATCGAGAAGACGATCCGGAAAGAAGCTATTGCGGCCCGCCCTGAATTATCAATCTCTATTCCTCAAGCCAATGGGTGTCATTCAGAAGGTAAGTCCGTGGTACTATGGCCTGGAGGAAGCGTTAGGTCGCGGGACCACGCTATCTGAGTAGATTGAACAGGATTGCAACCTTGAAACACAGCGATTCAGAATGCGTCGCCGCCCTAATTAAAGTATTTCCAGATCTCCGAACCTCTCCTCGTTGCCTGAGGTTCAGGGTTTGTAGCGTTTGGTTTGGTCTACGCGTACCCTGGTAGGGATACTATGGTTCTTTCTGATTAAAATCACGTCGGGTATAATCGGTTGTTATAACCATCGCCCTGCCCTCTCCTCCGAATATCGCATCTCTAGATTTCTGAGGCCTATGTAGTTAGAGAGGGTTAGAGACTTATTTACGGTAGGTGCCATTTCTTCATACTTATTCTTGTTCTACTGATAGGAGAAGTATATGTTCTATATTTTTGGGACCATCGAATGATCCACTCCAACTTGAGTTCTCCCAGTTCTTCCAGGACCCGGTGTCCAACACGACGGGCCGTAGCTCTGTTTCTTTCTCTCATGGCAACAGTCTCTTTCGTCCAGATCGAAAAACGGCCCGCCTAAATTGGCCAAGGTTCACTCGAAATTTATCCAGGGCAAAATCTTTTCATATAAGTAAGATGACCACGTCCTCAAGCATGTATCGTAACGAGATATGCTGTCTCTTCACGCTGCCGGCGCGTTTTTACTGCTAGTAGGCCTTCAGGTCCAGAGAGCTTTTGCTTTCATCGAGTGTAGCGTTCTCGATTACGGTAAGTAGGCTGCTCTTCCTCCTATTTACATTAATCCTAATTACTTCGCTTTATTCTAGGTGCTGTTGCAGACAACTCCACCGATCTTGGGCCTGCATTGACCAAAGCATGGCAAGAGTGTGTCATACCTCAAGTAACTACTACTGTCGCCGACAATGTGCTCCTCTATGTTCCCGCCGGAGACTACTTGCTTGCGTAAGTTTTTAGGGTTCTCTCTCTTTTAGAACTATCCTTGACCGAACTTTGGTGTGTTTTCCTAGGTCCACCGTGACGTTTGATGACGCTGCAAATTGGAATATCCACATAGCTGGAAATATCTACCTGCCATTCAACCCGGATTTGAGCGGAACCATGTTCACCTTTGAGGTGAGTACTTTCATTTACGTACCGCAGCGTTCACTCATATCCCACTTTTTTTAGAATTGTGAAAATATCCTTTTCAATGGACCAGGTGCTATTTTTGGTGAGGACTTATCCGGGATTCAAAGCTAGGAGGGGAGATACCAACTCTCTACTTTCCAGGTAATGGTTGGTGGTACCGACCAGATGGGGATGTACGCTTAAACATTCGATTTTTCCGAATCCAAATTGATATCTCATTACAGCTCACCATGTACCCCAATCGCCCACGTCTTATCCGCTTCCAAGACTGCAACAAGTACGACTCTTGTATCTCAGGCAGAGCTAATGCTTAATCATGGTCGTAGCGTTGAAATCACCGAAATTACTCTCTGGAATTCCCCCATGTTCCACGTCACAATCATTGGTGAGCTCTTCGACTAGATCCCGCTAATGCGTGTTATACTAACGGAGCACTAGGCGACAAGTCAGTCTATCGACTGATTCTCATTGACTTGATTCTAATCACTTCCTCAGTAACCTAGCACACGATATGGCGATCCATGCCGACCATATTGGTCTGTTGTTTTACTTTTACTTGTATCTTCAGCCTCTTATTTTCCTGGAAACTCATAGGTGAGACGGACGGGTTCGATATAAGTGGTAACAACAACGAGGTGTTTTCTGTTACGGTGGAGGTGAGCTTTCTTCCGTTCTTTGGAATAGTCTATTCTGATTGAAATATCGCAGAACGGAGGTATGCACTCTATCCTTATTTTGCTCATGGTATTCATTCGTCTTCGACACGTAATACAGACGAGTGTGTTACAGTGAAGACTCCGACCAATGTTAGTATACGTCTACCCTTTATACAAAGAGGTTGTATGATTGACCGCGCCACAGGGTTTTACTGCCACAGATATTACTTGCTTGTGGACTGCTGGTGAGCTGTAGTTTTATGATTATCGCAAGATCAATAATAACCTATCAATATAGGATGCAATATTGGATCTTTCGGCTCTGGCGCAACAGGCGTTGACGTCCAGGTCAGTTTTTGTCCGTTTAACCTCAATGTACACACTTAATCGTTTTGTAGAACGTCTTCTACAGCGGCGTATCAGTCTCAAATTCTGACGCCGGCATCATGATTAAGAGTTACCCCAATTGCCAAGGAACTGTGACCAATATCACCTATGAAGACTTCACATTTGTAAGTTTTATACCTACATTATGCGGATGTCTTACTGAAGCACCTACAGGATGCTGCAGCATATCCTCTCTGTAAGATTCTTGAATGCGCATGTTGCCTTGGTGCCTAACACAACTCTTCACTATAGACATTAGCGCATTCTGGGAGGTATGGTTGTTTGACTATGTTCTTCAGGTCTCATTTTGACATTTACCAGGGCGGAACTGATGATACCGGAACCTTGGAAATCAGCGATGTGACCTTCAATAATATTAAGGTGGGTCCTTTCGGTGGATAAATTTTAGCAGTTGCTTATCCGACCTCTAGGGTACCGGAACGCCTACTCGACCTGCTGTACTTTTGGATTGTAATAAAGCTACTCCGTGCAAAGACATCACGGTAAGTCAAGACGACAGTGTCAAGTTTCGCGATCCATCTCACTAGAATTACACAGTTCATCGACATTGATATCACTGGTACCATCGCCGACGAGTTCACCAATGCTTGCGGTTCTGGGGTGTCTGGTTTGGAAGCTTGTTAAATTATTCTATTTAGTTTGATCAATAATATAAGCGGCACCCTCATATACCCATCACTCAATGCGTATGTACATTGGCCGCACGGCGGTTCTGGACGAAAGTTGGAATAAACTGAGATTTTTTGTGCTGTGGAACATCAACAGAATACTTTCGTAAATAACGTATGCGCGCTTCAAGAAATACAAGCATGCATGACTATATAATTAATTTTTAATAATTATACATCCTCATACTACACATGCTTAATTCCCGTCGTTACGGCACTGAAATTCACAAAAACAAGTTAGCCCTTTTTTAAAACAACAATACCAGAAAGACAAGCGAATATCACTCACACAAACTGAAATAACATCACTTCCGCACACTCCCGAATTTGGATCTGTACGACAGGCATAGCTGGAATCGAGTGAGTAATAAGGATTGATGCTCAAATATTTTCAACTCACATTAGCCCGGTGAAGGTATTGGTATATTGGTCGAATAAAATCGGAGGAGGACTGCACTCAAAGATCCCTTGATCGCAGGGGTTACCAGTGGTCGTAAGACCATCAACAACGTTGCAACTGTCGTCGTAGACATCCCCTACACCAAGACGAGGGTTGTGAAATGTTTAACAGGCACTCAGAATCCTGAATGAGAGCAAAATACTTACAGCGACTAATCCCGTTGCCAAGGGCCATGACATTTCCTATGCCATAGTTGAATCCTGGACAGATAGCCCCGACCTTGGGAGCAATGAACATAGCAGCGATCAAGAAAGAAGTAGCAGTGAACTTCATGGTGAGGTTGAGAAAGGTGTAGTGAGAAGTTCTTCGTGATCGAGTAGAGAGATTTTGGCACGCCTTTTATAGCTTGTATTCTCATTGAAGTTGACCATCAGACCAAGTGAGTCCTGTGCTAAGTATTGAGAAAATCGTAATGCTAGCCCCGGAAACTTCGCCATTTTGAAAACCGGAGCAACATCCATACGGGACTACGTATAAGTTCAGCGCTGGAACAGAACATATTCAAAATGCAGATAGCAGACGAACCGTATGTCACCAAAATACTATCTATTGATGCTTCCCGCCGTCACTATCAGTGTCAGGTTAAATCAATCTCACCATTTACTCCTTTTCTTCCTTCGCTTCCTCATTCATCTTGAAGTCTACACTGTTCCCCAACCGTCGCAATTCAATATGGGAGATGCTCTAGTTGACTTCCCGCAAATCACAGTTTTATGTTCCGAGTCTCCAGACTATGAGATGTTTCTGATGGCCGCCGTGGTCATAATATTCAAAATGGACCAGCCATTTTTCATTAATGCCCTGGCAATGCGCTATCGCGCGGGCGCACATACGCGCCACTACTGACATACTCCTATATATTTTCAACACGGCATTTCTTCAGTGCAAAGCTGCCATACTAAAAATCACCTCCACCACCGAAACTGAAAGAGTGGATCTTTCGGGAATTACTTCTATGCTTAACTTTACAAAAATCTCAGTCTGATGTCAAAGCTGTGTTTAGCATCAATTTACTAGTTCCAAATCAGGAAATTAGCTAACGTGAGGCGATTCGACAGGCATTCCAGTGTTCATCGAATACCAATTAGAGCATCCAGTGTTCATTAGAGCAAAAGTAGAGCAAGAAAAAAATCAGAGCCTATTCGAAGTTGTAAAAGCCATAAACTGAATAAGCTAGCTCCAACGTTCTGAGATCCGGTTCGTAGATTTATCGCGCGCGCCCGCCAGAAGCAGTGGCAAACCGGTGAAATCGAACAGCCGTTTATACACATTGAATTTTCTAAAAAGATTTATCACTAAAATATCACACCTAGTAATAGCTTCATTGTATTGAGATCACCTCTCTATCCAAGAGTATACATGAGCTCTATGCGTTTGGTGATATTCAGCAGAACCTATCCATAATCCGCCCAGTTATCATGATGGTCCAAGAGAAAAAGGCATTCATTACGGCAACATTACGGATTGAAAGCTCAGTACTTTGCGATATGAGTACCATGGGTTACATTTGCTGTAATGACTTTCCCATATTTGGTTTGTATAAAACAAGTGTGTTGAGCCAATGATAGTACCAAAGCCCAATAACGAGGGCCACCAGTAATGTAGCGAGGGTGATCAGAGCTGGGTAAATCTCATGCAAACTCAAGGCGCTGCAAGAACGTAAAAATGTCTCGATGAGGGCCAAACTTGTAGGGATGCTGCCTTCAATGAGCCAAAGACGAAATATCTCGTTGAATGTTAACACCCGAGATAAGCGGTGCATGAATTGCGCAGTAGATTGAGTGGACAACTCTGAATTAACAGCTCGGAGGACAAAGTTTGAAGAATGAATCAGCCTCTGAGGCGTGACTCCTACAATAAATTTATTACCCGATTGCTATTGTGGGAGCAATGGACGCACGAGAGCAAAGACTCGGGCGATGATTTCTCTTGCTTGATCGCAAGGTTTTTGTTGAATGTACATTTTCAAGCCGGAACTGACATCAAATGAGCCGACGCGAGTCAATAATCGATGCAGCGCCCTTAGACTCCGGAAGGATATCTCTTCGTTCAATGCTGAAGACCTGTACGAACGCCACGAGCAGAATATATCAATGCTTACCGCCGCCACTGTCATTACTCCTTTTCTTCTTTCACTTCCTCTTTCATCTTAAAGCCTGCACTCTTCCCCAACCGTCGCAATTCAATATGGGAGATGCTCCAGTTGACTTCCCGTAAATCCCATCTTCATGTTCCGACTCCCAGACTGTAAAAAGTTTCTGATGGCGTGACCATAATACTCAAAATGGACCAGTCATTTTTCATTAAAGAAGTAATCCAAAGTTGAAACCTTAAAAGCAAGATGCACCGCATTCCTATGAATCCAGGTGCCGTACTGGCAATACGGTATTGCACAAGCACGCCACTACTAACATACTCCTATATATTTTCACCATAGCGTTTTTCTCAGAATCCTTGCTTCTCAGATGAGTTTCAAGACTAATCTAAGTACTTGGGTTCACCAAAAGTTACCTTCACCTGGTTTTTTTGATATATTTCATGAAAAATGGTCTATGTCTCAGTTGTAGTCAGCATTTTATGAATATCCCCAAATTTTACAGGTGCAAATATATCTTTTTGAGGAGATGCAGTGGTCACCAACCATCGCAATTCAATATGGGAGATGCATCAATCACATCACATCTTCATGCTCCGACCATCCGGACTAAGTATAAGATGTTTCTGATGATGAATGAAGAAGTGTTGAAGGAAGAAAACGAGCAAACGATTGTCACCGACAGTAGCGGCAGGAAGCACAGATTATTCAAGCGCTGAAGCTTGAAGCATTGAGCCGAATATATTATTATGTAGCTCGTATGGACGTTACTATGATCCTCAAAATGGCTACTAAGTTATCGGGACTAGCATTACGGTTACGGAAACTTACACGTATCACAGCTAGACCTAAGCCACTTCAAAAATTCATTTAACATCGCTCCCCTATTCGGTAGCTACTCCTTTCAGTTTATTCGCCCACAAGCCCTACCAGAATTGAATCTATTGCGTCGAAATTTCAAAGCGTTCGTGTCTCCTTACTCCAAGCCGACTCAACAGTATTGTTGAGTCGGGTTGGAGTTGGGAGTCTTGAAACACGCAGTGCCAAGCTGCCATATTAGAAATAAGCTCCGCCAAAAACTCAAAGAGTGGATCTTTTCGCTATGAGGGTCAAAGCGGTGTTTAGTATCAATTTGCTATCGTAGATTCATTGCGAGGGCCTCCGCCAATGCAGTAGCACGAGGCCACCGGTTCTTTCACCGCACATAGTGGCCATGGGGACTCAGGAGCTCTAGTAGTAGTAGTAGTAACACTGTCTGATCTACCCTGTTCCTCAATAAAAAAAAAAAACACCTAACCTCGTTGAGCTTGCTTCCAAATATGAACGACGAACATCTAGACTATCTGGTTGATTGGCCAGCATAATCTGTAGATACGCACGGTGAAATCGGACAGCCGTTTATACATACCGAATCCTCTAAATTTTTTAATCACTAAGTTACCGTCACACCTAGTATTAGCCTCGTTGCACTCAGATCACTTCTCTACCCAAGAGTATATACGATCTCTGTACGTTTGGAGATATTCAGCAGAACCCACCGATGAGTCCGCCCAGTCATCATGATGGTCCGAAGGAAAACGGCGTTCATCGCAGATGGAAAGTTCAGTACTTTGTGATATGAGCACCATGGGTTTCATCTCCTCTAATGACATTCCCGTATCTGGTTCGTATAAAAGGAATGTGCGCTTAGCCAGCGAAAGTACCAAAGCCCGATAACGAGGGCCACCAGTAATGTAGCGAGGGTCATCAGAGTCGGGTATATCGCTGTCACATTCATGCGAGCTCAAGGCGCTGCAAGAAAGCAAATGCGTCTCGGCGACGGGCCAAAAGTGTAAGGATGCCGCCTTCAATGAGCCCAAGACGAAGTGTCTCGTCGAATGTTGACGCCCTCGATAAGAGGTGCATGAAGTGCACAGTAGCATCTAGCTTGAGTGGACAACTCTGATACGTCGAGGACAAAGTGTCGAAGAATGAATCAGCCTCTGGGGCGCCACTCCTGCAATAATTTTTTTAGATGATTACTACTGTGGGAGCAATGGACACACGAGAGCAAGATAAGACGATGAACAATTCTGGTGACAATTTCTCTTGCTTGATCGCAAGGTGTTCGTTGAATATACATTTTCAAGCCAGAACTGACATCAAATGAATTGACGCAACTTGTCCATAATCGATGCAGCGTCCTTAAACTCCTGAAGCATATTTCTTCATTCAAAGTTGAAGACCTGCGCAAATATACATGAGCAGAATGAATCATCATAATGTACTAGTCTTACCCCGAGAACTCGAAGCAGATCAATCAGCATATCAAATAGAAGAGGCTCATCAAACCTCATGCTATGTTCCTACCTAGTCGCGTACTTGGAATCCTGGATGTCCAATCCATAACCAAAGTATCGAAAATAGAGCTAATTCGCCACTGAATATGTCTCTGTTCAAGTGAACGCCAGATCTGACGACGCAGAGCTCCGACTCTGACCAGGAACCAAGGTGTTCCAACGAAAGCATGGGCCAGAGCCACAAGCCGCCAAGGGGATGCGATTGAATCAATCTGGCGAGCGGATTCGTCTGCCAGCGCTTCCAACAAGAATGAATTGCAGACCGCGGAAATGCTAGACTTTTGAAGGGATCCTGTTTTGGTATTGAGGAGCGACAGGATTCTGAAAATCGGAGACATATAGATGGAGCAACAGATCCAAGGAAGCCACAATGAGTAGGCTAATTGACCATGTTTTTTCACCTGAAGATGCAAGTCTCGAAGGAATTCAACAATGGAGCTAGAGAATGATCCTTCCCTCTTGGGAGAGATTTTTGTTGATAGGCAGAAATGAAGCATCTTCAGGCATTACTGCGAGAAGTTCTTAGGCAGAAAATACTTTAGTCATAACCGAAAATTGATAGCTGGTGGACTAAGAACCTTATTGGATCAAGACAAGATAGGATTTCCGAGAGCAATATGGAGACTTCAACCTCTGGCCAAGCTTGTAAAGCTTCGATGAGATAAGTAGTAGATCGAGAAGCGATCTGGCCCATTATAAGCTGCAGAGCGCGAATGCGTGTAGAATCAGGATACATATAGATTCTATAACATCCTTGAATCAGACGAGATCTCCAGTACATAGAGAATATTATAGAGAATATTACGTTTACCTTGATAACTCCAAAAGGTCGGAATACATCTCAGGAAAGCCAGCGAAGCTATTAGAATTACGATGCGGGAAATGTGTTGCGATAGAGGAAAGTCGTCGGGATATAATGATCTGCTCAATGCCCTTGAGAGTCAATTTCCCAAAATTATGTATCGCTTTTCCTGCTAAAGACCCAGGCCCAGCGAATGTGCTCGTAGAAGTGACCGTTGAAAAGGAATAGAGACTGTCTGAAGACTGAGTTCCCCCCAGTAAAGTCGCAGAGCCCAATGATGAACGTTTCATTGTCGAAAGGAAGGGTGGGAACTTGGAAGCGTTAATGGATCGACTTGTACATATAAGGTCAAGATTGTTGAAGGCTTGAATGATGAACAGTGCACAGCATTCTGCCAGACAGTCCTGCAGTAAAGCCCGGTCAAAGCTAGAAATACGACGACGGTCAAACTCTAGCCAAACTAGAGAAGTTCGCAAGGGAGAGGAGCTCCAGAAAGGGGAGGAGAACATCACCGCCATATAAATATACGTCGTATGGATTTTGTGCATCAAAGAGCCCAAGTGTATATATTACAGAACTTGATATTCAAGTGGAGGAACGAATACTTGCTAAACAAGACCAAGATATTTTCCTGTAAAAAACAATGAGTGATACACACTCTCGGTGCATATGCTCGTCGCTCGACTCTCGCTGGATTTGATATTGGGTGATGACAGTTGAGCCGTCACGGTGCTCAGCAAATTGGACCCATTACAAGCGAACAAGGATACATGTCCACATACCGATGGCCAGGCCATCTGTGTAAGCGACTAGATTCTGTGTTCTAATGATTTCTTTCGCCCTATCATTATTACACAGCGGTCGTAATTCATGAGTTTGATTTAGTAGTTGGGGAATCTGCACTTACACAATAGTCCCCAGTTGACTAACACTCGTCGCCGTTACAAGCGACCGACTATCCGTGTTCGTAACAGAACCTATACCATTACCGTTGAGGGACGCGGGAGCTCTAGTTAAAAGAGAATTAGAAATGGTAATATGCTTTGAAAAACAGCACTAATCCGTACCTGAAGCGCAAAATATTGAGCTCTCGACCAGATGGACTTGTGAGAGGTAAGAGAAGATACGCTGGTCCCTCTCAGATTAAATATCCGCCTTGTCTGATTGAGATGGGAAATAGATTTTTGGTTACGTTCCGCTCACCGAAGTGGGACCTGTGGTCTATCGTCGATTTCAATAATTTTTAGCTTTTAGTGCTTGTGCTGATTATTTCCTTTTTGGAATTTTACTTCTTCGATGCCACATCAGGTTTCTATCCTTTTCCGAAGAACGCCCAATAAGCTCCTCAGCCAAGTGAACGACCTCTTTTTGGTGATCTTCCACGAGCTTCCTCTCTTTTGGAAACGTACTATTAGAGATATGCACGATAATGTTACCGGACGCTAAAGAGTTAGGATAAAGACGCACTCATATTTCTCCTTCAAATCAGGATTCAGGATACTTCGACTCAATCTCAGACCACTTCGCGACAAGAGCCTTTTTTAACTGCAATAGGAATAGGGTTGTTCGGCCGTTTATCGGGAATAGTTTCATCCCTTCAGAGATGCAATTAACCAACCAAAAAAAAATATGGCCGCGGTGGCACAGATGGGAGGAGGCGATGAAGGGTCGAGAGCGATAGGGAAAACATCGGAGAATCTAGAGAGTCGTGGTTATTATTTTTTGGATAGGAAAAAGAAACTTAAAACTGGCTTTCGCGAGGTCATCGTTGAAGTGAAGAAGAACGCGTTGGCGCCGGGGCGCGGTTCAGCGCTAAAGCACGTGCCACGTGGCAGCTCAGTTTCAATTATTCGGCGTTGCAGTCTCGACGCAATCTAGCATCTAGCTGCTGGCAGCCCTGTTCTCTTCTCTCATCTTCTCACAACTGAACAATGATTTCAAGATTCGCAAAGTCTTTTTTTATTGTTGTTATCGCTCTAGTAGGTCTTATAGGTCTATCTACACCGGATGTGCCTGAAGCAGATGTTTCCAGTTTGCCCTCGCCACGCTAGGCTTTTTCCATCCTCCTACACGATCTTACATGGATCCTTGGACCGGACAAATTTTCGCTGAAGGATCATCGCACAGCGTGACGCCTTCCAATTCTCAAATATTCAATAATATACCGATAAATGGTGTAGAAGGAGGTGTGATTATGGAAAAGCTAGGAAATGAAACTGCAAAGTATGTGGCATCGTGTGTTCGCCGATGTATCTATAATTCTTACCTTTTTCTCTTTAGAGCTGCACTTGGTCGTGCGACCTGGAAACTCCTCCATACTCATGACTTTGCGCTACCCAGAAGTGAGCCCTCAGCTATTGGTGCTGTTCTACCATTCTTAGATATGTGCAGAATCCGACAAACGATGAACGAAACGCGTTAGACTCGTATTTTCACCTGCTTTCTCGGCTCTATCCTTGTGGAGAATGCGCGACAGAGTTTCAAGCTTTGCTCCAAAAGTTCCCACCTCAAGTAGGCTTAATTGGACTCCTTTCTCTCTTCACCGTATCTCATGTCAACCTATTTCCAGACATCTTCTCGTCGAGCTGCTTCACTATGGTCGGTCGTTTTCATAAACAGCTTCTTTCCTACGACTCATTCTCGATCTTTCCTCCAGGCTATGCTCAGTTCACAATGAAGTTAACCTTCGCCTTCACAAGCCTGAATTTGACTGCGCCCACCTGGACGACGAGTATGATTGTGGATGCGGCGATACACCGATTAGCAGTCTTGCCGCCCTTGAAGATGTGGATCCCATGGATCTCGAAGCTGATCCTAGTAGAGATGAAGTGACCGGCGCAGGTTTGGTTAAGGGTGGTAGGTAGAACGAGTGAGCCTCCGTGGCGTTCATTAGGTTCAATTGTGCTCCCCATCTTTTTTGGTCTCTTGCTCTATATAAGTAGTACCTGCTTTCTCTTTGTATCATATATATATATTATGTATATCTATAACTCTAATCTACAGTTGCGCATACTTCTTACTGCCCAACGCGTCGCGTCTATATCGGCCCGTGCTATCTGATGACGACTTGTCTCTATCCTGTCATGAGGTTCATGAAGCTGGCTTTCACTCAGCCTTATCTGTTCCGCCATTCTATACGAAGCCTCCATCCTTCAACTCGGACAACAACCTTGCTCTCCACGAAATTCGACCCGAATCCTTCGTGACCGCCGCACATTTGCCACTAATTCAATGCAATTGTCTTCTCTCCATTCCACCACGGATGTTGAAACTTACTGTAACAAAGGTCTGTCTGAACAGCTAGCCAATCTAAGGGGTATTGTTAGATGTTCATTCAATTGTCGGTAGAACAAATCAAAGTGGTTGAACGCTTTTTCGACTTGCCTTTGGACTATAATGACCCGTCTGGCGAAAAGATTCGAGTGTTTGCAAGAAACTTGATTCCAAAGAACAAGGCCAAGACGGAGAAGGAGGAGAACGGCTTGCCATATCGTAAATAATCTTATTTCTTGCTATTAGTAGAGTGCTGACTGTCCCATGGCAGTGGTCTTTCTCCAAGGCGCGTCCTCTCGTATTGATACGGTTATTTCGGCACTAATAATGGCTGCTTCATAGGAGGACCGGGGTTTGAGGTTAATCTTATGGGGAGCTCGGGATATGCGGGTGAAGTTCGTCCTAACTCAGCTGGCGTACATATCCATGTGCAGCTGCTCATTCAAGATTTCATTAGATCCATGAACAGGGATACCAGGTACGCCATAACGAGCTCCTTTCGGCTTTCACGATATTAACAGGTTACTCCGGATCCTAGACACTTTGGCTAGACCCCAGAGGTACTGGTTTAAGCACACCAATCTCCGCCGATACACTCCCTGTCAGACTTAAATCTGACCAAGACATAGCAAATTATTTCAAGCATTTCCGAGCTGATAGTATTGGTTCGTTATGTCTGTTCCTTGTGTACGAGGCTCTATTGAGATTCTCTACAACAGTGAAAGATTGCGAATCGATCCGTCAAATTTTAATCGGCGACAAGCCCGAGAAGGAGGATAGGAAATGGACAATAATGGGGCAAAGTTTCGGTGGTTTTTGTGCTATCACATATCTATCTTTCCACAGCGAAGGCCTGAAGGAGGTATTCATCACTGGAGGACTAGCCCCACTAGGAGACAACCCGGATCCGAACTATGAAAGGACTGTTCGTGAGTTCATTGTTCAGTCTCTTCTCTCTTTACGGCGTACTGCTGTTCGCCTAGTCGAAAGCTCATTATCTTCTGCAGGCAAAGTCATTAGTCGGAACAAGATCTATTATAACAAGTACCCTAAAGATGTTCAGCGAGTAAGTTGGGCTGCTACGTTCCAGGTCCAGAGTTTTCATCTCGGTACTACTAGGTTAGAGATATAGCCGCCTATCTCGAAGCGAACACGGTAGTTTTACCTAGTGGCGGACATCTAACAGTACGCCGATTCCAACAGCTTGGCATCGATTTCGGGATGGCTGGCGAGTACCATCGGAATCGCATTTCTTCCTCATGCTTACGTTGCGCGTTTAGGCGGTATCGACCGAGTACATCGTGAATATTCTCTCGTGTTTCTTCGATTTGTGCCTCATCTCTTTTTTGGTTTTGGTGAACAGAGCTTGTACTCCGCGCAGCGAATGACCTGGAATTATTCGGGAAGCTATCGTACAAGGCTTTGCAAAATATCGAACAGAGTCAGTCCTTTGATGGGAATCCGATATACGCTATTCTGCATGAACCAGTTTACTGTCAAGGGTATGTCGTGTCTGCTTAAGGTGTGCGTTTTGCGTTTTGAAAGTTGGTCTTCCACAGACAAGCACCGCGTTGGTCTGCAGACCGCATTGTACAGACGATTCCTCAGTTCTCATGGACTCACGTCAAGGAGCTCTCTGCAGCTGACCCTATGTATTTCACTGGTGAAATGGTATGTCATTGGAATCGTTGCTTCAGTGCTTCAGTCTAAATTTTGTCAGATTTTCCCTCATATGTTCGATGACTACGCGACCCTCCGTCCTCTCAAAGGCGCGGCGGAGATACTAGCTCACGACGATTCATGGGGTCCGCTTTATGACTTGGAACAACTAGGAAGAAATGAAGTAAAGGTTTCTGCAACTACGTGAGTATCCTCTCAATTCTTCAATGACGATACTCAGACTCTGGTTTTTTTCTTTACTATAGATATTTCGAAGATATGTGAGTAGCTAGCTCTTCAAGCGCGCATTCAGCCCTATACTGACGCTTTACCGCCTTGAACGCCAGGTATGTTCCCTTTGAGCTATCACAAGAGACTGCAGCCAAGATCCAGAACACGGAGCAGTACATTACGAACCAGCTGGTTCATAGTGGAATTCGGGAGGATCCAAAGGATGTGATGAAGCGCCTGTTCCAGCTTTCGAGACGGGAGTTTGCTTAAATACAGTCGCAATGCCGCTGGAATGGATTGGCCGCGTGGCGAAGTAAGGAAGTTGTATGACTATGGATCCTTCATTCGTCGTGAGCTGGAGCAGTACTCGGAGGATGTATAATATTGTAAGGTTGGAATCTTTCTTTGTGACTTCATATTTTTCCAAATCTTCCTCAACTCGGATGTTGATTTATGAACTGTTAAATCACCGCCGGGATGATTTTCTATTGTGTTGCCCTCGTCTTTCTTCTAAGAATCCTTCAAAGTCAAATCCTCTTCATGAAGATGAATATCAGTTAGTAAACAGTAACTCGGATTGATGGTGAATATCCAGCAACGTGTTCGATACAATTTATTCTGAACCACCATGCTAGATCTGGAAACTTACCGCTAACAAAGGTCTGTCCAGTATAATTCTTTGTTGGAATTGTGATTCTTAAACATTCATATTACGCATGGATAGAACAAATCAAAGTCGTCGAACGCTTCTTCGACCTGCCTTTGGACTACAGCGACCCATCTGGAGAGAAGATTCGCATCTTTACGAGGAATCTGATTCCAAAGAACAAGGCTAAGACGGAGAAGGAGGAGAAAGACTTGCCGTATTGTGATAAATCTCATACTTTGTTCGATCTGTAATCGGCTGACGATCTGTTCTCAGTTGTCTATCTCCAAGGCTCGTCTAAGCGTTGCCGCTGTTCTGTCGATACTGAAGCTACTTACTTATAGGCGGTCCTGGATTTGAGGTTGAGCTCAATCTGATAGGAAGCTCAGGATTTGCGGGCGAGGTTCATCCTAATCACATATCTTGGTAGAGCTGCACATTCAGATTTTTTTTCTAGATCCATGAACAGGGATACCAGGTAAACAAGTACACGTTACCTTTTGACTGATAATGATCTTGACACGTTATTTCCAGACACTTTGGCTCGACCCTAGAGGCACTGGCTTCAAGCACGCCAATCTCTGCAGATACCCTCCCTGCAAGGCTTAAATCTGACCAAGACATAGCAAATTATTTCAAGCATTTCCGAGCCGATAGTATTGGTTCGTACGTCTCTGATTTCTTCGTATGATACTCTAATGAGACTAACAGTGAAAGATTGCGAATCGATCCGCCATATTCTAATAGGCGACAAGCCTGAGAAGGAGGATAGGAAATGGACAATAATAGGGCAAAGTTTCGGTGGATTTTGTGCTATCACGTACCTATCTGTCTACAGCGAAGGCCTGAAGGAGGTGTTCATCGCCGGAGGGCTAGCTCCTCTAGAAGACAATCCAGATCCAAGCTATGAAGGGACTGTTCGTGAGTTCATCGTTCAGTCTCTTCTCTCTTTAGCGTACTACTGTTCGCCTAACGAAAGCTCATGTCCTTTTGCAGGTCAAGTCATCAAACGGAACAAGATTTATTATACAAAGTACCCTAAGGATGTTCAGCGAGTAAGTTGCTGCTACGTGTCAGGTCCAGAGCTTCGTGTTGTTAAGTACCACTAGGTTAGAGATATAGCTGCCTACCTTGAAGCGAACACCGTCGTTTTACCTAGTGGCGGACATCTAACAGTATGCCGTTTCCAACAACTTGGCATTGATTTCGGTAAGGATGGTGAGTACGAGTACCATTGGAATCGCATTTTTTCGTCGTGATATGCTCACATCGCACGTATAGGCGGTATTGACCGGGTGCATCGTGAATATTTTCTCCCATATCTCCGATTCGCGTTTCATCTCTTTTGGGTAAACAGAGCTTGTCTTCCGCGCAGCAAATGACCTGGAGTTATTCGGAAAGCTATCCTACAAGGGTTTGCAAAACATCGAGCAGAGCCAGTCCTTTGATGGGAATCCGATATACGCTGTACTGCATGAACCAGTTTACTGTCAAGGGTATGTCGCGATCTCGTCTGCAAAAAGCGTATTCTGATAGTTTGTTATGTTAGACAAGCACCGCGATGGTCCGCAGACCGTATTGTGAAAAAGATTCCCGAATTCTCGTGGGCTCACGTCAAAGAACTCTCTGTAGATAAACCTTTATATTTCACTGGAGAAATGGTTCGCGTGCCCACCTTCGGCTGCTGTTTCAATCTAAGCTTGTTCTAGATATTCCCTCAAATGTTTGACGACTACGTCAACCTCCGTCCTCTCAAAGGCGCGGCGGAGATACTCGCGCACGACGATTCTTGGGGTCCACTTTATGATTTAGAGAAACTAGGCAAGAAATGAAGTAAAGGTGTCGGCGGCTACGTGAGTCTTTTACACTGTTCAACAACATGATACTGACACTCATTCTTTCCTTCTCTAATATAGATATGTCGAAGATATGTGAGTAGGTTCCAGGTGACCTGTAAGCCCTCTACTGACCACCTTAAACAGGTATGTTCCCTTTGAACTCTCGCAAGAAACAGCAGCCAAGATCCCGAACACGGAGCAGCCAAGATCCCGAACACGGAGCAGTACATCACCAACCAGTTGTTCCATAGTGGAATCTTGGATGATCCCAAGGATGTTATGAAACGTCTTTTCCAGCTTTCCAGACGAGAGTATGCTTGACCGCCACTTGCACGCAGTGGAAAGCCGCGTGATCTACATATACACGGGGGTCATGCACTCGGCATCCCATGAGATTGCAGTATGTATTATGAAAACTATTCTGGGGCGTTCAAGTTGTACATCAATGTTTAACGTGCTTCAAGTCAAGTCGAGCGAGTGCTATCTCTTCCATCGTGATAATATTTCGCTGTTGCTCTGCATCCTTTTATAGAGCTAAGCTCGCTAAAGCACATATACGCCTTGGAATAAATAAGCACTTTCTGTTAGTTTCGCCTTTACCAAGAAGACGGGGGAGACGGAGGGGCGGGACCAAAAGCGGGAATCATTCGTGGGATTGATGATCAGATCAGTGTTCTGTTTTTGCAAGGATGTAGACATTGGCCCTTGTGTCGAGAACACTACTATCATGCAAACTCAGTGAAAAAAATCCTAGACCGTTTTCCTTCTGTGCTCTCTGCTATTTTCTTTTTTTTTCTCTTGCTTGCTTATTCTGGTTCAACCACCTTGGAACTTGGACCTCTGTTTTCTTCGACGTCTCGTGAGAAGAATGGACCCTCCAGAGTCCCTTGAACAGGTCTGTATGCTGAAAACCTTTTGCAAGGGAAATGTTACTTATGCTGAACGTTTGACGCGTAGATTTTCCGACGCGTTGAGGAGGAGAGTCAGAGACGAGCTCAGGCTGACGATGCCATGCTGTCGGTTCCAGAGGATGAAGGCAAAGCAGCGGAAGGCAAAGCAGCAGAAATTACCAAGCCTGCAACAATAGACCTGCAAAGACTTACTGACCGTACGCGTCGGCGTGGAAGTGTGTCTATTACCCGTTTCGGCCAGGTCAGTTGGTCTTTTTTTCCAATCTCCTTTACACTCTTTCCAATTATATTTCTTCTAGTTGGCGGATGCTCTATCTTCGAAGGATTCTGCCGCTACCAGTCCTCCCAACTCCCCTACGACCATCATAACTACGCTAGCTTCACAATCTTCGTTCTACCAGTCCCAACTTCTGGTGAGCTTCATGTAAAGATGCAATCTGAACGTAACTGAACCCACGATGTCCCACAGAACACTAGCCATGACTCCATAGGATCGCATGCTTCTGAGAATGAGAATGTGCATGCGGAGGACGATGATCACGTCACCCAAGTACACAGGATTGCTCCTCGCCAGACTCTGACGCGTACCGTTCGGTTCCCTCCTTCCCCGTCGTCTGTCTCGCGCGCGTTCTCGGCCGGTGATTGAGGACCTTGATGGATCCTTGGTAATTGGAGTGTCTGTGCAGGCGGCGACTGCGACCACTGTAGAGGAATCATCCGCTGCCGAGTCACAACTTCCCATCGCTACTGTCACGGCTGGAACGCTGGGACCTTCGCTCAATTCCAAGCCTTCCAAGTCGAGTCTCAGAAGCGTCTCTAGTGGTAATTGGGTCTCCAGTAGTAACTGGGTCTCCAAAGCCAAGGATTTCACCAAGAAATTACGCCGAAAAAGTGTGCAGCCTCTTACGCAACATGCCACTTGATCCACTCCTTCACGGTTTCTGCCGTCGCGCGCTATCGGGCTTCTCTTTGCATTTCTCTTCGCTTTGTGTGTAGCTTTCATCTTTCCCCATTCATCGCCGCCCTTCGTCATTGTCGTGTTTAGCTTTCGTTCCCAATTTTAAATTTACACATTGCTACCCATTCCGCACTTGCCGCACTTCTCAACCCACTAGCACAATGCATACTAGTACTACATTACTACATCCCAATTGGAACCACTACGCTTCGCAACAAAAAGTCTGATGCTGAGAGTCTTCTTGTCTATCCGTAGCTCGTGGGAGCATTCATCGTGACGATCGGATGATGTTCGGTTTGAATTAATCTTGTTTGACGCTTTCAGAGTTTGCCACACACACTACACTGGTCACAATTAGAACAAGCACTTATCCACCCAATGGCCATCGGCATCGTACGAAAATAATCCCGATAGGTGGTTCTCTGGCATGTCTCATATAAGTGAGATGTCTTGCAATACCTTCTTTTCATTAACTTACGTTTCCCCGCCTTCCCCAACCAGACTCCATACAAGAATACATAAATACCTCCTCTTCCACTCGATATCTGCCTCTATAGAAACCTGGTAATTAGGCGAATTGGTAAGTTTCATTTCCACAATGTCTAGTTCTTTTGCCGCCTTTACATTTTCCTCCTGTGGTTCTTCCTCCTACCCGCACGCGTTAACTTCGGTTCGCTGTTTCAGATTACACGAGGTTGAAAACATGATGAACCCAAATCAAGACTCAGAATCCGATATATATCCATCTAATTCATCTTCATACGCGCCATCTACTAGTAGCCCCCCACTCACCAGACGATACCCCTTGGAAGGCGAACCAGAGGTAAGCCATGGATTCCTCAGTCCTAAGACATGCGTCGAGGTCTTTATCGCGCTAACTCGGACCGCCCAAACAGATACCTGATACGAGTTCTATGATGGACTGTATACAACGATGGCAGCGAGAAGAAGAGAGTGAGAGTCCAGTGTCGGTGGCAGATGCTTTGTCGTGGAATTCTCGGGACTGGAACTTGACGTCAATGCCTGTTATCCAGCACGACCTGGAACGTGTTCAACATGCGCATTCCCACTCATACACGTCTCACGGCTATACTACAGGCAGTGGCATAGGCGCGTCACACTCAGGGCACTCTCCCCGACAAAGTATTCCTCGAGACGTCAGCAATGCGCCGAGATCATTTTTGTCGTACTTGGAGAACGAGACCGTCAACGTGAAGCGGGAAGTAGATCAACAGCCAGAAGCAAAGGAGGTGGCAGATTTTGTGTCAGAAAGGGTCAAGGCGAAGAAGATTAGCGATTCAACCCTCTGCGCAATCGATCCGGGCTGCATTCGCTCTATAGTCAGATTCGACTACTCTTGTCTCGACGAGCTCGATGATGAGCTCATTCTTCGCCCTAGGAACGCCTTCGCGGAACTTTGCTGGTCGACTGTTGCGCAGAACCTTCCTCGCTCTCGCCCACAAGCTCTTTCGAGGAACCTCACTTCTAGTCATCCCTCCCCGAAACCTATTTCTGGTTCGGTGGTCTCCATTCCTCCCAGATTTCCAACACCTACCTCCTCGTTCTATCCCCGCAGTCTAAAAGATACATCTAATATCACTAACATCGAGGTCTTCTCTGTTTATGAACCCGAACTCGATACTGGTTCGGAGACAGATAATTCATCTAACACGAACTCTTGGATCTGGCATGGCTCAATTGAAGAGGCAGATGTAATGATGGTGACAGGGCGCCAAAGCTTGAATGCTCTGGAACGATACGGTGGCTCCAGTGCGAAGGGATCTGACAGGGATATTAACACCGCGACTGTGTTCGTTCCTGCGGAGTCAATAGTGAGTGAACTTGTCCTCTGTGTTCTGCTTCTTTTCTTGTTGCCGCTTTTGATTTTCCTATTCAGCGCGGTCCATTTAACCCCTCCTATCTACCCTCTGTCTCCTCCGCTGACATTCTCTTCCCATAGCCTACCGCTATGAAAGACGTATATCACTACCGTCATGACAATTCGGCCGACTCTCACCTGAACTTTTCTCACCATCGCTACAATGACTGTGACGAATTGGCGTTACACAGACAGAAAAGACTAGAAACTGATGCGGGTTCATTCATCTCTTTCGACGACGACGACGATGATGTACCTATTCCCCGATTAAACTATACTCATATTCGTACGCCTCACGCCAGTCCGTGTCTACACATGTACGCTGGAGTCGCAAACCCACAAGAATCCATTGGATCTTTTCCTATTCCAGTGGCCGAGAGAAAAGCTAGCAGGATAAGAATATCCCCGAAGAGTAGCCGTTATGTCGGGGGTTTAGGGAGCAGTGTTTCCAAGTTTTGTCAAGCGGCTTTTCCGATTTCAGGCCGAGTGCTTAAACGATAGCGCTGAGATACAGTGGAGAGCTAAAGGGATTTGGGATTTCTTATAGTTTTCACGGTCGGACTGTTCGGACGGTGAAGCTTGGATGGACTACCAGGAGGAAGGGTGATTTAAACCCAGTTAATAACGATGTATCTTGCATATCTCAGTCATTTGTATACCATACTAGCAGGGAGCATCAATAAACGTTAACGTTAAGACCTCCAAGTCAGCGAAGAAAGGAAGAAGAAGTGTATATGTACACGCTTGGTCAAGATCTGAACACGGCCGGCTAGGCGATGCTTTGCGATGCTTCCTCTAATTAAGTATTAAGCGCCAAGCAAGCGCTCAACGCAGCAACTTGTCTTTCAACCACGTCTATCTTGTCGAATATCACGTCTTGTCGAACGATTCAAGAATACAGATCAACCGATTAGTGGAGCCCCTTTCCTCGCAATCAATATTTGGAGCTGCCTTCAATCTGATAAGACCCTAATGGTCTAAATGCCGACTTCAAACATCTTCAATGGTCTCGTTTGCATGGATGAAATATAACTCAGAGACGTCCTCCAATGCTCCAACCAGCATAAATAAAATTTCTCGCGTCCGAGCCGTCCATTTTTCTTCTTGCCACAATCTCTGACCAACTTCTTGGTCTGTCAAAGAGTTATTCAAGAACATTCATGACTCTTTAAAATGTTAGTACAATCACTTCCGTAACAGGAGTAATTCTTCCTGATTTGACAGAGATTAAGGTGAGACGCTGGACGGGGCCTATATATATAACAGCATTTCTTTCCTCACCGCTTCATTAGATTTTGTCCTTTCTTCTTTCTCGTTCTTTGGCTATGTATCTTCACTATCACCCATCATCAATGGCTCTGGCCCAGTATCTTTCGAAACCTCGAATCGAAGGACCACTGTGTCTTGACCCTGCCGACATACCCTTCCTTCGTGCACGACTCTTGAAAGCGGAGACCCGGTTAGAGAGCCTCGAGGCTCAAATCTCCGAGGTGCTCGATGAGAGGGCTCTACTCCGGAATGTTCTTTCGCCTATTCGTCGAGTTCCTTCCGAGATTCTCTCCAACATCTTCGAACACACATGTACACCTGGAACCAGCATAACTGACGAGTTCGATTTTGATGTCGTCCGCTCCACTTCCGTCATTTCCAGTGTGTGTGTTGCCTGGAGAAAGACCGCTCATGCTACCCCTCAGCTCTGGTCATACCTTCGTGTTGATCTGCGCAAACAGCCATACCTCTTGAGAGGTGACGTTTCGTGGGTTAAAGAGTGGCTTTCTCGAGGGCGGAGTCTTCCCTTGGACTTAGACCTTCGCTTTCAGTGGTATCACACCTTGGACAAAGAAGATCTCGCACAGGGAGCCGCTCAAATGCTCGAGAGCATTTTAGATTTCCGTCACCGCATCCGATCGTGCTCGATAATGGGAGATCTAAAATTATGTCTTCCTCTTTTCTGCCTGCCACGTTCTTCCCTGTCTGAATTGAAGGAGATAAATCTCATCCACTTTTCTACGGAAGGACTATTTCAGGACGTTCGTGTTTTCCCTGCTCGAATTGAAGTGTTCTTAGGAGCACCCAAATTACGACGGGTCAGAATCAGCGAGCCCATGCATGAATCCGTGCTGCAGCTGTTGGCCTACCCGCAGATCAGTTGATTTTTCTGGACCTTTCGCCTACCAGCGAGAGCGTGAGGTTTGACTCTCCGCCTCGGATTATTGATGTCCTAGGCCAATGTAAGGACCTTGTCAATCTCCGCATTACCTTGCCAATCGGTTCTTTTGGTCGATTCGACACAAGTTTACCCATACACCTCTCTGCGCTCAAGTCCCTCACAATATCTTGCCACTCCTCCAGCAACAGCATGAACCTCTTAGCATGTATCACTACCCCTCATCTCGAGGATTTGACTCTTCGATGGGATGGACAGGATATGCATGACCTCGCTACGGACGTAGTCGCTTTTCAGAAACGCTCAGCAGCGACGTTGAAATCACTAAAGCTCAGCTCATTCGGATACAATCACGACGACCAACTATCGCGGGTCTTTGACGAAAACTTGCAGATGATACTGGACGTCTTTCCTACCGTCAGATCATTCAATATCTTTGAACCTGCATTCGACTTGAATCCTCTAATGCTAGCTATGACTTGCTTGAAGGTCGTCGGCCTCTTCTTCCGAGGCTTACAAACTTTCAGGTGGTTTCAGGATTTGGGTGCGTCAGACAGCATGCCAGGAACTTGCCGTTCATGCTCCTTTCGCGATGGTGGCCCGGGAAATTGTCTGAATGTGATGGGCTACTTCGTTTGCAAACGGTTTATCTGGCTGGCTTGTGGTTAAAGGGAGAAGAAGCGTCCTTGCTCAAGCTATCCAAGTTGGATGTGGACTATAGGAGTTGCGATGTCAGTTCTGAGGACCCTGCAGAGTCCACAACAGAAGTTCCATTTGATCTGAATATAGATCGCGTCTTGTATACACTCAATTTCTAGCTATACTTGTCACTTGTAATGTTGTTAACCTTATTCTAGTCATTCATAATCATAATGCCTTCTTTACTTTCAGAGTTTCGTCGCCAACTAGTTGAACTGTTGAATTCAAGCGAACGATATTGTGATTGTCCCAATCGTAAAAGTCTATGGAGCTGTTCGTAAACATGAGGGTATAGAGTATACAGATGCTAGACACGCGGCTAACCAATTCCACGACCCAAGAAAATAACAATCCAAATAACCCTCCAGGACCTCCCTCCTTAAGGCTCATTCCCTCCAACCTTCCGGCAACACCAACATTATATGATAATTTGACAGCGAAAATGTTCAAGAGAGGGCGGAAGCTCCTAACCTGCAACTTAAACAACATGACAAACTCGATATTCATCAAAACCAACAGAGAGATTGGATAATAAAGACAACAAAAAACAACCATCGATGGGAGGGACAACAACTGGACCTGCGAATGGGACGGCATTCGTCGTAAGTACAACCAAAGACCTCCCAGCCCAAACCCTGATCAACTTCATCCAGCTTGGAAGAAATTTAAGATGACCTTCCCTCCGGAAGTTAGAAGGCAGTTGTCGGGTGTTCAGATCGGGGTGATACGCTGGCCGAAATACTATGCTGGTGCGTTTAACCTAGCAACATCCTTGTCCTTCAGCTGCTCACATTTTTGGTAGAACCTGACTGGCTCGATGAAGACATGCGGATATGTAGTGCGGCGCGTCGAATTTACAAACAAGAAGGGAGCTCCTCAGACAAGTCATCTTCTAACTCAAAGGAATGAGATTCGGACGTGGGCATGGACATGTTCGAGAGATTGGCGCTGGAACCGAGTCTTGCTTCGGATCCCAAATTCTATGTGCATGACGGCCCTCCTTTCGACATCTTGTATACGGCTATTCTTCCCATCATCAGAAGCCCAAACTTGGCGGAGAGTTTTTCCCTTCCGCTAAAACCTTCCTAATCGAAGCTACGGTGCGGAATGTAAAATTAGGAAAATTTTAGCAAAATATAAAAGGCTAATTAAATGACCGATTTACTATAATAAGGCATCAAAAACTCTCTGCGAAGATTTACTCCCGTTTTCTAGGCCCCTCTACGAGGATTCTAGTAATTATACCGACATCTTCTAGAGGGGACTGCTTTAGGTCTAGCCCTCGTCTTCTATTCTAAGTCTGTCACTATTCTGCTGATGTTCAAGACGCGGGAGGACAGGGAAGACTCTGAATACGATCCTCTTGCATCCTCGCTCCGCAATAACATCACAGACGAGGTGTTGCTGCTTCAATGTTGAAAATGCCCAATACAGTATCTTGATGTCGCCGTGGGGTCCCTAGATCCCAATGTATGGGTTTCAAAAACTTTCGATCACCGTCGGATTTCAACATTCCATGGCACGGGAAGGATTGTGTAACACTAGCGTGACGAATCACAGTAGTATGACAAGAGAGAGATGGGGGACTTAGTAGGTGCTGAGAGAACCGTTGTAACTGGGGGAGTTATGATTCTGTAGAACCTATCGTACTTACAGTAACGGTCTACCTTATATACCAAACGAGAGCCTATTACCATAAATAGATAGTATATCGATGAGTAAGCGACGAGTACGTACTACGATAGTAATGAGTAGTAAGTAAAGCGGTCGTGGTATAGCGGTGTTTCACGAATCACTGACCTGACCATGCTTGCTTTGGCTCTCTTTGTCGCCGCCTCCGCCGTTCTCGCTACTCCTCACTACGGGCGACAAGAAGCAGAAATCCAATGTGCCCCAGCTGTCAATGGCACCTTGCAGCTAGTTATGCCGGACAATGAAGACATCACTCGTACTGGTGCCAGCTTCACTGGGCCAGATTATGCTGTAGCCGGCGTGGAAGCCAAGCTCTTGAAAATTTTCGCGCCCGAAAATGCTGAGGTTCGTACTGTATCCATCGCCAATGCAATTTCAAGGCAAAAATCTGATCACTACTTGTATGCTTGTACGTGTGCTCGCTGCTCAGTTTTATTTCAATGCCTGCAACTCCACTTTCATGGGCTGGGAACAAAGTTACAGCGAGTTCGGGATCACATTCCTGTATGGCCAGCTTCAGGATGTTACGACTGGACTTTGTGTGACTGCTTCTCAACTTGGCGGTAAGCTAATGCATACTTGGAAATACTTTTTGGTTCACAAACAGACTGATTATTTCTCAACACAGACTATGTTACGACCTATTTCTATGCCGCCGACTGCAGCACCCTCGACGACGTCAGCCAGCTCTACCAATTCTTCCGTATTGAAATCCAGCCAACTTCGGTGACCGGGGCTCGTGATCCTGAACCGACGATTAGCTTCATCGGGTTGCCCCAATCCGACGACACAGATGGAGCTGAGCGGTACACTTACTCGTATGACCGCGCTACGCTAGCTACTGGCGATGCCATGCCTGATGTTGTTGGTACTAACCCGAGATCGGATAACTCGGACCTTGGGTTCTTTGCACCGGAGTATTACTTTTGAATCTGACTCGGAGAGGAAAGGATTTAGTGAATGGACCTCGAACTACTATGATATACAGTAATTTATCTCCTCGTCCGTGGGTTACAAAGCTTAACAGTGACTTTACTATCCCGCTAATGAAATTATGCTTACGAATACGATATTCTGCTCAATGGAAGCTGAGATATCCAGGTATGAAGGAAATTACCTTCAGTAATTTCGTCATGCTGTATCAACTTCAATTGACCATAGGTTATTATTACATTACATCCTCGCAGTCTCTGCCATCAACCCGTTAACGTTGATGCGGTGAGAGGGTTCCATAATGATACTAGTAACTGAGTTGTAGAGAACTTGGTACTTTAAGTTCAGTACATCACCAATACGGACTGGGTAGAAGGGCTGCAGTGTGTACCGGGCCCAATATTCCCTCTACAATCTTCGACGCAGGGTAAGGTGTAACGCCAGTGGGTGGAGTGGTTGGATCAATTATGACTCTTGCAAGTTTAGCGTGCAAATTCATCGGGTCTAATGTGCGTGCGGTCATGAAATATATGAATAATTTGCGCGAGCGGGACATATTATTTTTTCACCGTTTTGACCGTCATACTGGGTCCCCAATCATCCTCTTCCCTTCCGATCGCGTCTCAAAATGGATAGATCAGGAATTGAAGCTCACGCAAGAGATATTCGCAGCATTCGCGGAAGGAATTTGACGCCCTGTGAAGGGAAGTCCACTTAGATCCATTCGAGAATTAATTGTTGACTCGACGGAGGGGAGTGATAGCTCAGGAAGTGGGATTCCGAGGGATGTCTACATTGGCAACGTGGTCACTGGTAGACGGAGCGAATAACATCATTTACAAGAACAATCGGGAGGAGTGGAAAGACAAGGAGAAAATTTGGTCTATCGGAGGTTAGCTCATATATTTTGTATTGCATACATCTCCATTCTTACTGAGTTACAGCGGTACTCAAATCGTCATATCACAACCGCGGCATTTGGTTTTGCACGGAAGTGCGCGCGGGGACCTATGCCTCCATTATTGGGTCGAATGGTCTCTGGGAGAAGCTGGATTCGTGCAATCAGGATTAACCGCTAGAACTGTGGTGTTGCAGAAGGAGAAGATTGAAGGAGAGGAGGATAGGGAGAAGATGGAATATGTATTTATTTAGACTTTACCATGAAAGTGCCCGGAGGATATTCAGATACTATATGTATACTTATCCTCGAGCCGTGTCCCCTAACCAAAGACATAACAGTCAAGCGAGTCGCCTGCCTGCTTCAACGTTTTGAATTTGCAGAACTTTTCGACCTTGAGAGCAGCTGCATCTATTACAATATATATTGTATGTGCTGTCTATGAACTTCTATCCTCAAGCCGAAATCTATGAGTGTCAATCAGACGCACCACTACAACCTGTTCCTTTCTTCAGATTGAGCGGCATCTGCAATTTCTCCACCTCCACCGAAGAACTTACGCGCTTCAGAGTTCTGGCTCGCGTCCGAAGTAATAGCCTTTTGGGATACAGTCAGAATAGACATAGCGGCAGCTACAAGGTAGAAATGCGCTTACGATGTTCTTCAAATGGTCAGAGACGTTAACATGCGTCACCTGAACATCTAGAAGTACTCCTTCGCTGTAGGCAGCATCTCCCTAAGAATAAAGTCATTGAAGAGCGCGCAATCAAATCTGAACAAGACAGATACCTTGATCGAGACCGTTACACGCGTCCACGCAGTATTCAAAAGACCTTTGTACGATATGTCGCGCCGGGAGTCTGGATCCAAGCGCAACAAGGCTGCAATGAGCTCACTAATGCAGAGCCCGTGGCTAACCAGTGCAATGTGATGATCCTTTCCAAAGCGCAAATGAGGAACTATACATTCCGTAATCGCTTCATCAGCTCTAGCTGCCAGATCATTTAGACTTTCTGCGCCGGGGAACTTTTCGTCCCGCTCGAAAAGCACGGGATAAATCCCTTTCGCAAAGAGTTCTTCCAGAGTGCTATGCTCTGGAGGAGAATACGTCCAAGGCTTGCCTTCTGCTTCACCGAAATGCTGCTCGCGAATTTTGGGAGTGACGATGAAGGAGGGGAAAGGTTCTTGTTGACGACCATGGTATTGCTTGACCAGTTGCGTTCGCTCGTAAGAGAGTTGAAGCGTAAATGGCATCGAACTTTGTGGATGCAAAGTATTCGCCTACTGCCGTTGCTTGCTGTAGCATCTCGTCTAGAAATGTTCTCAAAGTGTTTATTCAGGACATACCTTCCTGCCTGAATAATCAGTTATTGTACAAAGAGAAAGACTGATGTTATACCTAGATCTGAAAGTGGCGCGTCCTTCCAGCCAGCCCAGTTCTCTCTGAGATTATCGAACGATTCTCCGTGCCTCACCTAGCAAAAGGATTCAGTAATTCCATTGAAAGGTCAATTAGAGATCGACGAACAAAGGTCACGGTGAGAGTCATATTATCTATAGGAATTAGAGTGAAAGTGAGAAGCGCAGATAGTCTGAGTTAGCCTCTATGTAGCTCAGTAATGTGGAAGAATGAAGAGAGACTCGAGTCAAGAACGTTTGTATATAGTTCGGTGACCGGCCTTTCGGTCCGTAGAGTGGAAGCCTTTTAAGCGCTTAATACTTCATGCACCGATTAAGCGCTCTATGCACAACTTTTCTTCAAACCACGTCTTGGCGAGCAATACGAGAGCGTATATTTCTGGAAAATTCAGAGGAGTCCCTTTCTTAACAACTACTGTAATGGAGTTGCGTTTGATCTTAATATCTTCCATCACCTCGTTTTTCATGCATGAAATATAACTCTTATTAGATTTAGACGTCGCTCCGACCCAACGAGCATACGACTGCAACGAGCATACGACTGGATAAATTTTTTTCTAGCCGTAACTCGTCCATTTTTCTTCTTGCCACAATCTCTGGCGACTTCTTGGTCTGTCAAAGAGTCATTCAAAAACATTCATAATTCTTAAACATGAACTCATCACTTCCGTTACGGGAATAATTCTTCCTGATTTGACAGAGATTAAGGTGAGCCGCTGGACGCCAACAGGACGCTATGCCCTTGCCGTGGCTGTCATAAAAGCATTTCTTTTCTGACCGTTTCATCAGATTTCGTCCTTCTTCTTCTCGTTCTTTGGGCTATTGTATCTTCACTATCGCCCCCCATCATCAATGGCCCTGGCCCAATATCTTTCGAAACCTCGAATAGAAGGGCCGTTATGGCTTAACCCTGTCGACATACCCTTCCTTCGTGCACGACTCTTGAAAGCGGAGACCCGGTTAGAGAGCCTCGAGGCTCAAATCTCTGAGGTGCTCGATGAAAGGGCTCTACTCCGCAATGTCCTTGCGCCTGTTCGTCGGGTTCCTTCCGAGATTCTTTCCAACATCTTCGAACATTCATGTACTCCTGGAACCAGCATAACTGACGAGATCGATTTTGATGTCGTCCGCTCCACTTTCGTCCTTGCCAGGGTGTGCGTTGCTTGGAGAAAGACGGCTCATGCTACCCCACAGCTCTGGTCATACCTTCGCCTTGATCTGCGCAGACAACCACATCTCTTCAAAGGTGATGTTTCGTGGGTTAAAGAGTGGCTTTCTCGAGGGCGAAGTCTTCCCTTGGACTTAGACCTTCGCTTTCAGTGGTATCACACCTTAGACAAAGAAGATCTCGCACAGGGAGCCGCTCAAATGCTCGAGAGCATTTTAGATTTCCGTCACCGCATCCGATCGTGCTCGATAGTGGGAGATCTAAAATTATGTCTTCCTCTTTTCCGCCTGCCACACTCTTCCCTGCCTGAATTGAAGGAGATAAATCTCATACACTTCTCTGCTACAGACGGACTTGTTCAGGACGCCCGTGATTTCCCTAGTGGAATTGAAGCGTTCTTAGGAGCACCCAAATTACGACGGGTTAGAATCAGCGATCTAGTCATGATTCCCTGCTGGAATTGTTGGCGCTACCCGCAGAGCAGTTGACTTTTCTGGACCTTTCGCCTGCCGGCACAAGCGCGATGTTGGCTTCTCCGCCGCCTCGCGTGACTATTGATTTCCTAGGTCAATGTAAGGACCTTGTCCAACTCAGCATTACCTTGCCAGTCGGTTCTTTTGCTCAATTCGACGCCATACACCTTTCTGCACTGACGTCCCTCACAATATCTTGCGAATTCTCCCACAGCGGCATGAACCTCTTAGCCTGTATCACTACCCCTCATCTCGAGGATTTGACTCTTCGATGGGATGGACAGGATATGCATGACCTCGCTACGGACATAGTCGCTTTTCAGAAACGCTCAGCCGCGATGTTGAAATCACTAAAGCTCAGCTCCTTCGGACCCCATAACATTGACGATCACCTGCATATGATACTGGACGTCTTTCCTATGGTCAGGTCATTCCATATCTCTAGGCCTGTATTCGACTTGAATCCTTTAATGCTGGCTATGACTTGCATTGAAGGTCGACGTCCACTGCTTCCGAGTCTCACAGACTTTCAGGTGGTTTCAGGATTTCGGTACACCAAACAGCGTGTCAGGGAATTGCCGCCCATGATCCTTTCGCGATGGTGGCCCGGGGAATTGTCTGAGCGTGATGGGCTACTTCGTTTGCAAACGGTCTATCTGGCTGGCTTATGGTTAAAGGAAGAAGATGCGTCCATGCTCGAGCTATCCAACCTCGATGTGGATCGTAGGAGTTGTGATGTCAGTTCTGAGGACCCCACAGAGCCCACAGCTATAGAAGTTCCATTTTACTATGCAGCTATGTTTTAAATAGAGATCGTGTCTTGTATTTCCCCACTCATTTCTAGTTATAAAGTACTTGCTTGTAATATTTTGAACTTTATCCATCGCCTTACACGTAAAGTAATTTGATCTGGATTCAAGCGAACGACATTGCAGTTGTCCAAAGAGCTCATGAAAGGTTGTTCGTGTCAGTAGGGTAGCACTTGAGTTCGTAGATATGCCTGTAGATAGGTATGAGGGTATAGAGTATGTGTATATAAATGTTAAAAAAACGTATCTAACCGTCCACAATCCAAGAAAATAACAGTCCAAATGGCCCACCCTCCTCAAGGTCATTCCCTCCAACCTACCGGCAATCGCGAATCTATAAACCAGACCAGATAATACATAAGAACCAACCTCACCGCCAACATCTGATAGTGCCACAACGAAATGCTGAAGAGAGACGGAGCCTCCCAATCTGCAAACGACATACAAGCTCGATACCCATCAAAATCAACAGATAGATTGGATAACGAGGACGGTGAATGGCAGCCATCGATGGGGGAACGACAACAAGACTTGAGGATCGCGACAACATTCGTCGTACCTGCTTCTAACATCAACGGAGCGGACCTAGGCGATACAGGAATGGCTAAACGATTATGTGTGTGTGAGGCGCCGGGAGGGATAGAGTAGCGACAGCCGGTATTTCAACTTGACTAAGAACTACAGTTTGGTTTCTGGAATTGACATTGGTAGCGAGCGTATCATGAACTGTCGCGAAATCCAGGTCGGATGGCTGTAACAAAGCGATGGACCCGGGAGAGCCAAGAAGACGCGCACTTATGCCAGAATCTGCTGCAAGGGAAAGAGCGGAAGCGGATCGACTGAGTACGAAAGAACGGCTCGTTCTAGCCACGGTGGTAACGACCAGGTCCTTGAATGTACTTGTAGATGACGTTGAGGTTGCTGCAGTTGATATGGTGAGTTCCGTTGAAGTACTAGGAGATAGCGTTGAAGGCCTGCATGAAGTAGCTACTAGATCGAGAGAGATGAAAGGTGTTGGGAACGGTGCTGTGAACGTTGGGACATCAACGACAAACTCGCTGGCGACTTGACCAGCCAACTGGGGCGAGAGAGCATTTTCCGATTGCGTAAAAGGAGTGTAACCGACCAAGGTCGAGGTTGAAGAAGTATCAGCCGCTTGACTTTCGTCGTCGGCGTTGGAAGTAACAGAACCTTCATCCTCGTCATGGCCAGAGGATGCAACAGGATGAGACGGCGAGGAAGAAGTATTCAGCTCCGACAAGGATCGTTCAGGAGCAGCGATTTCACTATTTTCGCGGAGAGACGGAAACAGACGAGAAACAAGAGGTGCTTGATGAGGTTACGGATGGGGACTGAGAGATAATCAGCTACCGGATAATAAGTATGAAAATGTTTGCAACGGACCGAAATGTCTTCAACACTAGCATCAGCCATATCGATATCCTCAACTGAACTAGATGCTTTCAGAGTGGTTTCAAGAGTCCGGTGAGCATCGTTTACCAAGATCTATTTTCAAGAGTACAGTCAGGATTCAGTGCGATGAGATACTGCAGGAAACGCACTGAAGAGAATGATGAATAATCGGAAACTCCAGCAATGAAGCAACTTGGAGACTACATAGACAGGAAATGTTAGGTCAATGATGAGAGTAGATGTGAAATACCTGGATGTCAATTTCATTCCTCTCATTGTGTTCAGTGGAATCTGACTGGAATGCAGGTGTAAAACCCAATTACAATAAAAAGACGAAATATAACAAACCAGCTTTGTGCAGAGTTTGTTCCTTCTCTTGGTAGTCCATAGTGGAAAATCAACAACTACATCAGCAAAACCTGTATGACGTGGGCAGTGCTTGAGCAAACTGTCCAGAGTTCCCAGTGCTCCAGCGTCCCAGCACTCAGATGGTCCGGCTGATGCAGGAGGGGCTCCCAGAAGCTCCCAGAGGCCACAAAATTACCTTATTTGGAAATAATGTATGACTGGCAAGCGCTGGGAATTTTAAGTATTGCTGTGGGAATTAAAATGCAAAATACAGGTTTTGCTGATGTACATCTTTGAACATAGTGGGTTCTACGATAGGAACACGAGAGCTTCGGGAGTTTTTTCGCCCTTGGGCTGATAAAAGAGATTATGACCATAAGAAGAGAAACAGGAATAGCGAGATACGAACACTTTACACTTCGCCTACTAGGCCCACCTGGTTCGTTTTCGGTTGAATTGTAAACAGAAGAAGCAAAGTGCCAAGTATGAGATGCGAACCCTTTCCATTCTTCTTCTCCCGCTCTTCGTGCGGTACCTTGAAGCAATTTGACGTGAATGGAGTAGAGCTTCCGGTAGACGCTTCTTGAAGAGGTCGTCGTAGGGCATTCGCGTACTGGGTATTAATATGTTCCCGGATCCACGCGCGCTCAGATTTGATATGGCCAGCAATTGCGATGGCCAATACGAGCAGATTTCCTGATTTCGCTCTCAAGCGCAAGGTTGTATTAGAGTCCTCAATACTGAGAAGAGCGCGAGATGCTTCAGGTACTATGGCCCATCGTTTTAAGCGCTGAGTTTAATATTAATAAAGCTGATAAAATGAGAGTTTAACCAGGAATAGATATCGCACCTGGATATGATCTGGGGAGACACCTAGTCTCCCCTAGGCAGACCGCGATACATACCGACGATCTGCACGATGTGTATGTATGTGGAGACACCAAAAGCGAGAGATTCTTGGTCGAGGATAGTAGAGAGCGTAATGGTGTTGTCGATGTCTCTGGGATAGATAGTGCGAGGCAAGATATAGTCTGTGGGTATGAAGGATAGAGTTCGTCTTTGCGAGCAGTCTCCCAATAGCGAGGTTCGAAGAAAAGCAGATTCCATGTCAGAATAAGGTCGGAGAGATTCAGAGAAGATGGAAGAATTCAGAACGTGGCACGTGGCATCTGTCATTGATCGCTAAACCTTGCTTTGACCGGCCGACAAATTTCTCTGAGACTCAGACCGTGCAGAGATATGGTTGTAGCTTAAGGAGCCCGCGAGAGACTTGCGATTCCAGTTAACTACGTACAATTAAAACTTTGCCAGCCCTTAGAAAGACAGCACATATACTAAGTAATCGGTGGCGACGGGCATGTTTATCACCAGCTGAGCTAGGGCTGGTTCACGGTCCAGAGGCTTCATAGGCTTCAAGGGGCTACCACAAGAGGTGACTGGACTTCCAGAAAGTTTTGAAGTGGCTTAAAAAGCCACTCGGTCACCCAAAATCCCCCCATTAGTGCCATCTGATATCCAGTCCAGTGTACAAGTGCCTATGAGTCCATTTCAGGGTACCGTTGAGCGCGTTCAGATCCGCACGTTTCAACACTTTAAAAAAAACACCTATGAATGCAATTATGCTTTCAAGTTGCTATCTAATTGCTCAGGTCTCTAAAGGTCGCGAGTCAATCGCGAGTATCCATCGAGCGAGATCTAGGAAAGAGCGAATCAGAATATGGATATATTGTATAGAGTATATTTAAGAATCGAGTTGAAAACTGACGCTTTGGCTCTAAATAATTATAAGTCGTATGAAGTCGTATGAGGTCGTAATAAATTGATACTTTACTGAGAACGAGATGTCATTAAGAAATACTACTTCTACCCTGTACAACGTCGTCTCGTAAACTCCGAAGCAGTGACTCCGCCTCCGGGAATCGAGGGTGGAAGTGACATTGGAAGTCCGGGATTGGGCTTATGTTGCTTTGAATCAGTATACCTATCGGACTAAAGTAGTTCCAAGAAGAGTACGTACTTGATCATATCTTTCGATTGCTTCTCTTGAGCATCCCGGGCCAGAGATACAAGTGGAGTCTTGGACTCGATACGTAGTGCCCAGAGGATAGTACAAATGTTAATCAATAAAGCATTGTCGGCGACGTGCCGTCCTACACATACCCTGCGTCGGACAGTTTCATACCAGTACTTTGTCGTAGCAGGAAAAACAAGACGGACCTCCTGCCGAATCCATATGAACAATGTCCATCTTCGACTTCGTATTCCTCTCGAAGGACAAATTTAGATCCCGTTTCCTCTTTCGATTTCCGAAGGAATCTCTCTGGTAAGAATTTATCCGCGTCAGCGCCGTATACCTCCTTGTCGCGGTTCATCGACCTGGGAGGTTTGATTTTGAGTATGAAACTAATGAGAACGAGACGGAGAACGTACCAGATATTGGGTATACACTGTGTTCCTTTAGGAATGAAGTACCCTTCATACCAGTCATCCTAGTTGTAATGTGAAATAGTAAGCAGTCGCGAATCACCGAGGCTCCAAAAATGCTGAACAAACCTCCGTCGAGATATGCGGCACGGCCAGGGGAATAGCAGGCTGCCATCTAAGAAGTTCTTTGACAATTGCCCTCACATATGGTAGATCGGGTATATCCGCAAAAGTGGGATTTCGAGACCTTCCTATAACACGATCAAGTTCCTTCTGCGCTTCCTCTTGAATGCCTGGGTGAAGTATCATGGCGTAGAGGAAATAGGATAGGGTGTTACTGGTCTGCATATGTGTAACATATGATTAGTTGGTATAGTACGACTGCGAAGAAATTCCACTCGCAGTTTCGACAGCAGCAACACTAGATATAAAATAAATGAGCCTCGAATTGCGTTCACTCAAGAGAAATGACGTACGTGATTGAGCCTGCCACCCAAGCTTTTTGGATATTCGTCAAGCCACTTGCCACTTTGCCATCCGCCAGACTAACGCAAAGACTCGATCGTTCGTGTTCATCCCGCACCTATATTAAAAAAAACAAAAGACAGCCCTGTTAAAATTCCGCATCAAGCCACTACGTCTGATTGACTTCTCACCGCATCATCGAAATATTTCTGGAATATCCCCGAAATCTTCTGAAAATCCCTCCTCGCGTCCCTCTTCCATTTTGCCATCACTTCAGGGAGATAGTCCAAAATGGGTAGAACTTCCACAATATGCGCGCCGGGATGGAGAGCACTGGTGAAGCGGTGGGCAATGTTACTGAGAGTTTCGAGTGGGTCATTAGTGATATGGAGACCTCGTGCATCCAGCGATGTTTGATCAGGGGTCTCCGACTCCAAGGAAGACAGAGAGCGTTTGCCATATACCACAGAGATTATGGTTGAAGCAGATCTAAATGGGAAGAAGAAGATCAGTAAGGGAATACGACAATAGCAAGTTGAAGGATGTAAGGGCAGTACCTGTGTATCTTCAAGAGCAGAGGCACAGACGTATCGTATAATAGACCATGTGCAAGAATAATTGCTTCGTCGGTCTGTACGGGTTGGTACTGTGCACTGACTCGAGCATTCAGAACGGCATGACTTGCTCGGCGCAAGTTCTGCCAGCTAGATATATCGAAAAAAAGTTTAGATTTCCCAAAGCAATATCCCAGCCTCAAAGAACCACGTACAGTTTCCCATATCTCGCAAACGGAACCGTTAAGAGACTACCAAGGTGCTCTGGTACGACACACTTGGCCCGATCCGAATAAATTGCAGATCGACGTTCCAGCAGTTCCGTAGCTGCGACTTTGGTGTTTAAGACGACGATATGTTGGCCTGCCATGTTGAGGTACACGATAGGACCTATGGGATACGAAGTCAAATTCTGCCTCGTCAAATGGTATACAAAGCACATACCGTATTCGTGCTTTAACTGATCGAATGTCAGCCATAGTTTCGATGCTGCACTGAGCTGAAGGACGTTCCCTAGTATTGGCAAACCTCGAGGACCCGGCGGAAGCTGCTTCTGAGCCCGGCCATCGTTGATCAGTGCTCGAAGGAGGAGAAGGAGAAACACGACGATTGCACCGAGGCCATAGAGGAAGGCTGTCATCTTTCGTGAATGAAGGCAAGGAGAACGCCACTGATTGTCAAAGCCTCATTGCTTTTAAGAGGAAAGTCAATGCAACGAGGCTGGTTTTTAGAGTGCGGTCCGGCCGAAAAAAAAACACAAGAGAACAAGAGAGTCTTCACTGCAATTCCACGATGTGTGCATGCTACAGACAATATCAGCCGATAGCTAGTCCAGGACTGATAGTGGAAAGCGCCTGATTGATGACTTTGATTGGATTCTAAACGCTTGAAAGTTTGAACAGCTGAGACTCTTTGTTTTCGACCTCGGTACAACGCAGATACAGACCTAAAACATAATTCCTTTGCAGTTGAGGCACAATAAACATAGGTATGTAACAGTGTGCTTACAAGCCGAGAACCCGAAAATCAGTCCACAAACAAGACGATTAGTATCGGATAGATAGATGAATGTCACCTGAAATGATGCCTCGGGGGAGAAAGCGTGCCTAATACGGTGTTTGAAGCCCACAACATTGTACGCCGCCATACTTACATACATTCTCCCGCTCATTCCCACAACGACAGGTCTCATGGACGATTGCAAGACCTTGCATCCCCGTCAGGTAATGCTCAGCGATTTCGGGTCGCTTTCTACAGGGGCAACCACGCAAGGTTAGGAGAATAGCAATTTGCCACGTTATCTTGAGTTTGAGTTGGCTTTGATGGCGACATTAGACAACACAACAGAGAAAAAATCCAGAAGGCGATAGGATACTGAAGCGTTTACATCTACACGTAAAAAGACAGCAAAACTTTGGAATCGATAGCTGGCCGCCGGTTGGGCTACCAGGGATAGTTTTGGAACGTTCACGTAGTATCGAACTGTTCATAGCGGCACTCGAATACAAGCATCGATGGATGTTATTCGCCACGCCCTCGCTTCTACGTCTGGTTCCTCGAACGCCAACGCCACAATGGTCTGAACACACCTTTTACCAACGAAAGGACCACTAGGCAAGGCGATCCTGAGTTCGACAAGCCTGTCGCTGCACTGGTTTTCATCATATGAAGATAGACGTACGGGGAACGAACTGACCCAACATGATATTCTTCTGCAGGCCTGAAATCCAAAACGGTTAATTAATCTTCAGGTAATACCAGCAACTCTAGCAGGGAGGCTTGCCGATTTTGACCCTTAATTTCCGGGCTCCCATGAACATCTCAATGCTGCTGGCAGGGCGAAATTCGCGGTGTGCCATAGGAGACCATTATTATGAAAGGAAGAATGAGGTAGCCTGAAGAGAGAGATATCTATAGCTGTAGATCTCCTATTATCGTGAGCAATCGAATGCGAAAGCTCGAATCCAAAAATTGAACAATTGTACCGAGATCGGTGGTCTATAAATTGAGAGTAGCTTCGACCAGAATTATAAGCTGGCATACCTCGTTCTCGAGTCTAAGTACCTCAATTTGTTTCAGATGAGGACGAGCTGCGAAGGAATCATCAATTTGTAAACGACCAGGAATAAAAGTAATTAAGAAACTGTATTGGTAGAACAGCTGGGATTGGCTAATGGCAGATAGTGTAGACTGCAGGCGAAGAAGGTAATTGAATGGGGAAGGAAGTTAGTGATGAAGAGAGTGGTGGCACTGGAAGTCTGAAGAGCACCTTATAAAATCGAGGCAGCTGAGGACATACCTGAAGCTCCTGAAACCTCGGTAGTTGATGACTGTTCACGACAATAGTAATGATAAGCGCGCGCAAATGCCGCCTTTTGGCTCTTTCTTTGGATACCGCTCAGAAGATAAATGAGCCAAAGACTTCAAATTGAGGTAATATTCCTTTTGTAATTGTGTGCTTTGGCTGATCCCAGAAATCCGCTCTATCTCAGCTTTTGCAGCGACAAGCATTATCTGGCAAGCCTGAATCGAGGGTAGCGCTCAAACGGCTATGCTCACTGGCTACTGACAGCCACTACGCTACCAGTGTAGTCTCAACGCTTCTCTCCTTCTTGTCGCATAATCAACCTCCTGAAGTGGCGATTGCGTTGGACTTGGACGATTTGAATATTCCCGACTCAGACACCACTATGGCCCTTGCTATCTTTTGGGCTGTTTACATGGGTGTTTCAGCTCAAAGCCAACGGCGTATTTCGACTACGAATAGCGAAATGATGATGCCTCTCAGAGAATCATGTCCGGCGATACATGCTTGGTCCTCCTTCCTGATTAAGGCCTATGTTGAACCTGATCTCAATGCCAATGGGGCACTTGAGCGAACAGCATGCCAAGTGCTTAACACTGTGGTGCTCTTGTTTTCCGTTCTCTCTCGGATGAACATTTTCACTCAAGAGTTTATCGTTGGACTAGGGGCGGGTGATCTAATTGTTCGCTCACACATGTACGCGCTTTTTATTGGGACGTCCATTGAGTCACCGGCGGTGTCTTTCAAGACCTCGTCATGGATTTTGGATGGATGTCTGGCTGAATGGGACAACCTTTGGGCTGATGTATATTCTCGATGCATCAAGGACCTTGATCCTCGCCTTATTCCTATCCTAGCTCGAATTCTTTCTCGCTTTGCTTCCCAACGTCCCTTGAACTACAGCATGCTACACCCTTGGCTCCGCATCTTAACCACTGTCGTTTCGGCTTGCGACACCTTCCATCAGCGATTTCTGCAGCATCGCTCCGTATACTTTATCACCCATATTATTGGCCGCATCAGCAAAACCCTGTCAAGCCAAAATGCGATCACCGACGACGTTCTCGGAACTTTGAGATGGTGTGTCCAATACCTATACTACGCTATCAAACAGGGCGGCTATGATAGCATCAGTTTATCCATCGACTCTCGTCTTCTTGAGTCTCTGTGGCGATTATCCCAGTTGACAACGCAAAACCTTCATATGCACCAATATTTCCCCTTCATGGATTTCTTTGGAGATATACTTGGTTCCATTTCCACTGGATCTCTATATCGCTCTGTGCAAAAGTCACTTGAACGGCACTGGCACGCATTGCGTGAGATACAGTTTTCTTCGGACTCATCGAGCAGCAAAGCTGAACGCATATGGGGAGACTTCAAGAAGTCGGTGAAAAAAAGAATCGCTCTCAGATATGCATGGGAGGCTGAAGTTAAACTTTGCTCAAATCCTAAAGTGAGCTGTTTAGACTCTTTTATTTCTTAGGTGGTTGTACTGAAATTTTCTTTTGTAGTGCGATGCTCCGCCACGTACCAAAGTTTTTCGCTGTTATGGATGCAAGATAGCTTTCTATTGTGGTCGTCTATGCCAAAAAGCTCACTGGATTCAAAAACATCACCAAGAATGTCCAGAGCATATAAAGAGGCTTGGAGGTATTGTTTTCTCGAGTATATTATCATATGTACTCATTGTGCCTATGCAGATGGCTTTCCCCGGAGTCCGGAAGAACGAGACCTAACATTGATTAGATGTATTTTGCGATCTGAGCTTTGGTCTATCCGCTTTGACCTTCTCCAACAGCAGACTTATCGAAAAGCATTTAATGCTGCTCATAATTTACCGACCGGTTATCTCGTCAACTTTATTGACTTGACCGTTCTGCCACTGGCGGGAGAGCCAGCGATGAAAACCTGGACTCTGGATGAGGCTAAAAGGAATGTAGGGTCTGCGTATGACTTGAGATTTGATAACGAGGTTCAAAAGCTCCAAGAGGAGCAGGAACATGGTCCGATTGTTGCAGTGAAGATTCCACATTCCGGACACGTACTCTATGTGCTGATGATTCTGGAGAAAACTCATGTTCTGGGAGACTACGGAATAAGAGGAAGAATCAATCGACAGAGTCTTTTATAGTTACTGCCTGTACTATTGATAATATTTATTCAGGGAGACAGTGTAATCAGTGGCAGTTTAGTTAGTGGCATGAAGAATTGAAAAATTATGCTTTTATGTGCTATTGAAGAGAGTTTGCAAGTTTTGCATTGCGTACTGACGCATTGGTATGAGAAGAAATGCTCCGCCCTAAGAAAAAACATACATGGACACACTGGGAATTGAACCCAGCACCCCCCGCAAACTAGCGCATCTTGCTAAGCGGATGTGATAACCAACTACACCATGTGCCCATACTGGAACTTGGTAGAAACCAGTACACGATTGCACACATGAGATACAATTTAGGTTCCAGTTGAAAGAAAAGAGTAAGGACACTTGTTAACGTACACAGAAATACATGAAGAAAAAACCGAGATGCTTGGACATTGATATAAAATGACATAGAATTTGCATAATGCGCCTCCAAGTCCGAAACGCGACAGACAATGTCGAGGGAAGGTAAGTCAATCAACGCCCAGTGTAAAATCCCCAATTCTATATGTTCAAACCTTCACTACACGATACTTCACCCGACTCAACACTCCCTCCTTGTTCTTTTCGCTTTCCTTCCTGCGATCCCAAAGCCGAAGACGATGAACTCGGATGAGTGGCGGGTTCGACGATCATGTAAGGATAATACGGCACGTATCGCACGTTGACGTTCATACCGCGGGGTTTGGATGGTATAGATGATGGTGTGGATGTCATGGACAATGTCGAGAATGATAGGGATGAGGGTGTAGATGGTAGCGTTGAGGGGGCATCGCCGGATGATGCAGAAATTTTGGAATCGGAATCGGAGGCAGTAGTGGCGGTAGATTCGGGCTCCGAGAGGTCAGAGGGAGAGTTACAAGGAAGCTCGGAAGCTCGTAACGATAATGGCCTCGCTAATGTCAGGCTTGCTTGAGTCGCGTTCGCGTCGCCGTTGATACCAGCAGTAGCAGAGGGTACCAATTCTTCCGCCTCTTTAACCTCATTCAATTCTCCTAGCCCACTACTGCCGGTGAACTTTCCATTTCCACCTTCGGATGGGTTCACATTCTCCTTGACCAATGACACCGAAGGTCTCTCAGTCGCCACCGTATACCTTCTTCTCTTCAGCCATCGCCGGAGGTTTCGCGACCTCGAATAAGCGTGTTACGCCGGACGCAGGTAAGGTAGGAGGCTGAGCAAGAGGAGAAATAGGGACGGAAACCACCGGACTTGGGAATGGAAGCTCGCCGTAGCCCGACAGTGTGTGTAGGTCCTCATAATAAGAGGGTTTAGCTCGTAGGGTAGTGAGTGCTGGTGGTAGAGCCTCCGAATCTACCGTGACCTTCAAGTTTAGGTCGTCATTGTTAATGAAGGTGGCATTGACGGCAACTCTTTCCTTTGAGACAGCAGTGGTCGAAGATCGAGGGCGGGTTTTGGTAGATTTCGGTTTGGCAGCAGGTGTAGAACTCGTATCGTGATCCTTTGTGCATGAACGCGTGAAAAAATTAAATGAAGATGGAGCAGGGCTAGGGGTAGGAGTCGAATTCTGTGAATATTATTAGCATGCGTAAACGGCTGAAAGAAACGGATAGGATCTGACCTGAACAACAGACGCAGCAAGCACGTTGACCCCAAGTGCAAGCCCCTTCTTCGATGCGTGTTTCTTGGACGTTTTCGATTTGGAAGACGCGAAAAAGTTCATATTGTGCTTCAGATAGTCAAATGAAGAAAGGATCGAAGGAAAGGAGACGCGACTTGGTATGATTTCGCTATGAGAAGCTTTGAGATGGTAAAAAGCAAAAGCAAGAAAAGCCACCAGTACCGTGAACCATTTATACCACCGCGACGAATCCACCGTTGCCATCATTTCCATGTGAAGCTCATTGTCGAGCTATTACTATAAACAGCAAACAATGGACAATGAGAGCAGAAAAGACCAGCGTCATGGCCGCGTTAAATAAGTTGACGCCGAGCTTTTGGCCTGGCACCACCATGAACTAGTACCGGATGGAAGGTTCCAGCATATCAATCGATAGATGCCAGTGGATATATCCGCACAGGCCTCACTGGATCAGTGAAATTTGCCGCTCGACGGAAAAATCCCAACGTCGAGCGACGCGATTTCGTTCTAGATAGGTGAGTTCATATGTCGAGTATCGAGCTCGTTGGTGGCCAGTCAGTGACTGGCACCAAGCTTCAATGCATTGAAGCGTTATAGGTGGCCCAGGCATGCAGTAATATAGATGCTAAAAATGGAGTTTCCAGCCGAAGATCTACAGAGCAGTTAAACCTCGACTGTAAAGGAAGCACTTGTCTAGTGTATAGAGCGAAGGACATAGCTACCTGTTGAAATCATGACTGCTGTTCCATAACCTTTGCAATTATTATGCGTTTCAGTTGGGAGAGCTTAAAATGGTCCCCAGTACGTGAACGGTGAAGTAAATTGTTAACCCAAAGTTAACCTGTGTGGCAGGTCCTTAGAAGTCGGATAAAGGCAATGAAATAAGCGTCCGACGAAAGTTGCGGGAAAAGTTAAAATCGGAGATGTAAATTAGGCGCGCGCTTGCCATTCTTCCTTCGAGTTTTACGTGCTGTATCAATCATCAGAAATTAGCAGATATCGCCTCTGAATTTATTCATGCCATAGCTCATGCCATAGCTCTAGCTCAACTACGAACGAGATAAGGATGCGCCTTCATGGACCTTACTAATCGGTATAGTTACTCAGGCTGGAGCCTGAGTTCAAACTTGACTTTTTTTCTAGACCTCCGCGCGGCGAGCGAGTCTTGAGCGAGCCATTTCAGAGATCCGGGCTTAGCATTCCTTAGCAACGAGCCACGGAGCCTGAGAGCGAAAGGATATTTTCCTTTCAATCTACTTCTTCCCGTGCTCGGCAGACTCTAAGGTCATTCCGCTCCCTCAATTCGGATTGTTCAGAATTCAAAGGTTCAATAGGTTCATTCGGATATACGGTGGGTACTCTCAGGGAGCCATGTGTATATGTACTTATTTGAGGGATTCTAGATAGAATATCAGGCTCTACTGTATATGGTCGGTCCCGACCGCTCTTTTCTCATCCTCAGAAAACACCGTGCATCCCCGGATTTCGTTTATTCGTTCGTGCGGAAACTTTTCACAACATAGCCGGCACAGCGTCGAGTCCGAAGTCTAACTTACTTCGGAATTGATATCGATCCGTCGATGAACTCTGCTCAAGTGAAAATAGTACTGTACCCGCAACTCGGAGACTGACAAGGTGACAGCGTTTTGACTCCGCTATCAGACTGGATTTTAATCTGTTCAAGACACAAGATGGGCCTCCTTGTATTTTTTGACAGTCGTTCCATTCAGCTTTTGGACCATACATACCGTGGAAGTAATAAACGTTGAATTTACTTCCCAGCATTACAGGTGGACTGTCAGGCCCGATATTTCTCTGGCATTTCTCGTCTCGATATGATGCGTATGTTTCTCTGCTTTCTTCTTCTCATCGTGGACTCCCTTCGCTCTCTTTCTCCTCCACAAGCAGCATTCAGCTTGCCGTCACTCTCCGTTTTATCTTGATTTTATCCCACCTGGGATATCAAAGCAGAACTCTGATGAACTTGAAGGGACCCGTCATCGGTCATGATCAAACGCCAGATAGACGTTCCTAATCTTTGGGTTCCAGACCCATATTTTACCGAAGAGATTTACAGCCGAATGGTGTCCAAGAAAACTTAAACATCCTCCCACAGAGATCTAACCTTGCTTCTGCCTCAGAGAGGTATCGTATGCTCTCTTCTCACTCGTTCACCGTTGTATACCGGTTTTGCACTTAGTGAGCCGGAGAGTTGGCTGTCAGATCACTGTACATAACCTTCTGGCATTCGCCAATCCTTCTGTTCATTGAATATGTACATTCCTCAGGAACACATATGGACCGCATTGATCGTTGAATGGGGATTTATCGGAAAAAATTATCGAGGTCTAAAACAGCCCTAAAAGGCAATTAAAGGGCGCTAAAAAGGATTCAGGAGGTGGCGCAGCTCTGAGACTCGGCAATCCTCGGTCCGTCGGCGATAAAGAGTGTGGGCAGTGTAAAGGACCCCGGATACCGCTTGGAAAGAGCCCTCCAATTTTGAAGGTTTTGAAAGGACAGGTTAGCGGAATTTTTTTCATGGTTGTTCTTGATAATTAGGTTTTATTATTGAGTATCTGCAGGTGAGCGCCGTGCGGAGCCGTCAGCGCATAGCGTGGGACCATTTTTGATGTAGAGTAGAAAAGTTTCGCACGTCCCTTCTATCGGGGTCCCACCATCCGCCAGATAAATTGTACCTGACTACATAAGATTCTTCATTTTCTCCCCTGTGTTCCTTGAACCTGTGTGCCTTCCTCCCCGCTCACCCGAGCTCCAAATTCTAATTTAATATGGAGCAGCCGAACGTCGAGCAGGATACGTTGACTAGCGCACCTGTGAAGCGTGCGCGGCCAGCACCAAGTAAAACCTTCCAATGTCGGGGACACGGCGACTGTCGAATGGTCTTTTCGAGGTCGGAGCATTTGGCAAGACATATTCGGAAACATACTGGAGAAAGGCCCTTTACTTGTCATTGTGGAAAGCAGTTTAGTCGGTGAGCATTATTCTCCTATTTTATTTTTATTTTATCTCACTCGATGCCACATCACTAGGCTCGACAACCTCCGCCAACATGCTCAGACCGTACACGCTGACTAAACCCGAGATGAACGAACGTATGATGCGCGAGCTTGGAAGGGTACATGCGACTATGGTGGCTGCCAACAAACAGGCTGCTTCTGGCGGCGGAGGGGCTGGAAGCTCTGGCCGTGGTACTCGAGGGTCTCAGGACTCTCCAGGAGGAGCAGGACCAAATGTTGACCGTGGCGGACGACCTGCTGGTCGCTCAAAGGCAAGGCCAGGGACTAGTACCGGATACGAAGGTGCCGGAGGTGGCGAAGGTTGGTTATCACGACTTGAGAATTTTTCGTCAACTGACTATTGTTCAAGATATGTACGGTTTATCGATGCCTCCTAATCAACTCAGCTTGTCAACCTTCCCTGTGCCGGATTCCTATCTGATTCCCAAGAAGGAAAAATCCAATGATGATCTCGGTGAGTGTCCTTTTTCTCTACGTCTTGCATGTTTTTCTTATCTGGATGCGTAGCTTCCCTAGCCCTTGACGGTGAAAATGGCAACGGTAAGTTTTCCTCCTTTCTCTTTCCTCCTTTCTCTGGCGTAAGACCTATCTTCGCCTTATCGTCTATGATCTTTTTGTTTTGTTTCGTTCTTTTTTTTTTGTTTCAAGTTATTTGACGTGCAGAGCTTGATTTCTGTTTTGCGTCTGTTGGCGTACAAGTTCTCATCCCTGTTTCTCCTTTCTAGGACCTTACTCTCGCACAGAAAATACTTCAAATGGTTGGTATAATCGATTTCACCCTCATTCTCATCATTCATATACATATAATACCTATAATTCATCTTTAAATTCTGATTCTGCTTCGTACCCTATACGTTCTTCTTCCACCCACTCCCCTTCGCTTTCTTCATCCTCCTCGCCGTCCCCGGTGCACGATCTGGAGTCTTCATTTACTGCGCCAAGCAGCGCAGGACCAGCAAACTTTCCATATGAACACCTCCCGCATTTACCTTTCAACACTGCAAGTGCCAGCGCTCCGTACCTTCCTCTCACTGCAAGTCCGGTGACGGAGATCCCTCCGATGCCACTTAGCAGTACTGCAATACAACAGCAACACCAGAGGAGGTCCTCTTCGAGAACATCTCACTCTCATCCAAGTCTCCACATCCACGCTAGTCATGGCCAGATGCACTCGCCACCGCTGCATGCTCGGAGTCCCTATCATTCTCCGCCTCTATCGGCGTCTCATTCGGGTGGTTCTTCTAGTGCTAGTGCAGGAGGGTACTTCCCTTTGTCTCCTGCAGAGTCAAGCTCCAATGATCTTCGTCACCAGCAGCAACAACAACAACAACAACAACAACAACAACAACAACAACACCACCACGGATCTACGTCGCTGCCTGGTACGCCCTTTGAAGGAGGTGGACCGCCGTATTCGACACCCCATGGATATCCGCTGCAGAGAGTTCCTAGTCGTGGTCCCGTTAATGGCCCTAATGGAGGTTATACCACTTCTGCTGCCTGGGTTTCCCAAGGTTCAGGAGTACCAGGCGGAGGAGGAGTAGGGGTAGGCTATTGGGCTTGATTTTTTTTACCTTGATTTTTTTTCTTTTGAAGATTCTTCTCTGTCGTTTTTTCCTTCCCTTGTATTAGTTATACCTATAATGTTGTGTGTCAAGTTATTGAGCTATCTATTCCTTCCTTTTTCCTTTGCTTGTTTCTTACGTTTTGTGTCTTATTCATATTATTCACGTTCGCCCTAAACTTTCTTTCTCTTTCAGTTCTTCCGGCTGTCTCCTGTCTTGTCATTCTATGCACTCTCTATGTATATGTATCCTGTTTGGCTTTCGCTTCATGCTGTATTCCACTCTGCTGCCAACCGTCCATTCGTTCTCGCACGCATTCGTTTTCTGTCCTTCTTTTTGCTTTGTCTACATTACACGTTACATAGTACAGCTCTCTGGACTCGCTCTTCGCTGCCGTCGCCACTGCCCCTTGTGCTCGCTATCAAGTTGGTCTTTTGGGTGAGTCTCCGGATCCTTCCCTCCTCCCCCATCGATTCATTATCTCTCGTCCTTCGTTTTGCATTTACTTCTTACTTTCCCATTACAGTATTACATGTTTCGCGCTTTCTTTCTTGGCTTTTTTTTTAAAACTTCTGCTTCTAAAATCGGATTGTTGATGAACCGTAACTGCTTTGTTTTTATCCTTTTTTCGTGATTTTTAGGGTGGAAGGAAGGAAGGAGAGGGACAACTTGATTCAGCCTAGCTCAAGCCTACACCGTACGCGCCGACCTATACACAACCAACAATGCCCGCCCTGACAAGGCCAAGAAACTAACAACATCATCGCCCAGGCCAATTTGCTTGGCTGCATTCTCCTTTTTGGTCAGGCACAGACCAGTCAAAGTGGTTTGGCTCCGTGCGACGTGCCTGGGGCTCTACAGTGGTTGACGGCTAGACGTAGGCACATAGGGTTACATACCTATATATACTTACCTTCATCTTTGACGATTGGGCGTTTCTTCCTTGCTTTCTTTCTTTTTGTTTTGTTTTTTTTTTGTTTTTTTTTTTGTTTTTTGTTCTTGTCTTTATTTCGTACAATTTTTTCTCTTCTCTTCTTTATCTCGGATTCTCCCCCTCGTGAAACATGCTCACATCGTCTTTTCTTTTAGGTTCCTACTCAAATTACTCAAATGTTCGTTACCAAGATCCTCGCCGGTATGATATGGATGTCGACGCTGATCTGACCTCGAGCTCGAGGAGGCAATCCTTTCGGGCCCATCACGACGACCGAGACGCGTCTGAATACAGCCACTCCTTTCGGTCCTTTCGAGACCCTCGACAGCAACAACAACGTCCCAGTACCTCCTTTTATCCCACCCATCCCCAGCACTCCCGTTCCTTCTCTGGAGCCGGAAGCGGTCCGTTCAGATTCAACGTTCCTGACGGAGACAACGGCACCTACGGCGACCGTGACCGTGAACGACCTTCCACAGCTACCACTGCACGACCCGGAACGGGCACCAGACCTTCCACTGCAACAACGCTACCCCCACTCGCGAGTGTCGTCCCCAGCTCTGTCGCTCCGCTCCCGCCCCCGCCAACGTCGCTCGCGCGCCCAGGCTCCAACGCCGGTCTTGGAGGACGCCCAATATCCAGCGCTGGGCTCAGTGGAATCCTCAGTGGGCACGGAAACTCACTCCCGCCCCTTGGATCTTCTGCCTCCGGCACAGGGGGGTTCACATCGTTACCAGCCTTATCGGGCTCCGGAAACTCGAATGGGCTCAGGCTCCCGCCGCCCAACCCGAGTGGATTCGACTTCCGTCCCGGATCTCGAGGAGGATCGTCGCAGGGACTTGGCTCATGGGCTTATCGACCCGGGACAGCGCCGGCCTTGGGACCAGGAGCAGCAGCAGCATCGTCTCAAAATATAATGTCAGCTCTGGACTTGGCATGGGTCTCGGGTGGGAAGATGATCGTTCATCCTTTGGAGATTCGCCCTTCTCGTTCAATGCACCACCACTCAGTAGCAGCTCCTCCGCAAACAGGAAACGTGGGTTCTCAGCCGTCGAGGAAGGAGATGGAGATGATGAGGGTGGAGAATCGAGACCGCAGTCAAGAAAACTCAGCATTATGGAGCTCTGTGCACCCGGAGATGCAGCAGGAGGGGCTGGACGGGATGATCCTCGCCTGGACATACGAGGACCGGAGGCATCCTATTCACCGCCGTCGGGAATATGGACAGGGACAGGGATGTCTACTCATCAGGTAGCAGACCAGGAACCAATGGAACGGGACTCATCATCCGTGGAGCAGCCGGACTCGACCTTGGAGATCGCGACAACGGGCCGAGAAACTCAGCCTCGCGGAGTTACGAGTTACTCAAATGTGCTCCGAATGCAGCAGGAGGATCAGCTTCGAAGAGCAAGAGAGAGAGTCCAGGCGCACCTGGTAAGTGTCTTATGATATATTTAACACCAACCACCCATTTACGGTTTCATGCCAGCATTTTACTCCGCCAATTCCAACTCCTCCTCCTCCTCCGCCGAGTCCACATCACCTGGGGCACCTGCTACAACACCATCCCCATTATCCGCCTATGCCACTAGACCATCAACATCAGGGTCATATCGGTCATCTCGCTCACCTCGTTCGCCCATCGAGTCAGATCAGCATGGGCATGGATATGGGCATGGACGACATGCATCTGGGTCTGAGTATGGGCAATATGGATCTAGCGGGGGGTATGGGAGCTCAAACCCAAGCTATACCAGAAATTCGTCATATACAGGGAGACATACAAGCGGTGGATCTCCCAGCTCCAACGTATCCACAAGCCCCGCCCTGACCAGCGCAAGGTCACCGCTATCCGCCCAGAGCCCATCGACGCCGCCAGGAGCGGAAGTTCATCCATGGAGATGAGCAAATATAAACCAGCAATCTTCCAAAGTTTAAAAATAGATTCAGTCGCTCAAGCGTTAATGGTAGAGGTATGAGTAGTTTTATGATGGGTCCGAAACTGTTATCGAATGGACCAGCGAATAAAATGACTTGGACTTTGTATATTGTCTCTGAAAAGGTTTCCTACCTCTGAAGTTTTTTTCTTCTCTTTTGCCATTTGGGTATTATCGTTGATTTCCTTCTGCCATCCTGGAACTGTTCACTTACATATGTACCTTCAAAATTATTTTAGCTTATGTTCTACGTACATATGTATTATTGATAAGTATACCATTATTAAACTTGTGCATTTCCCGATGTGACCTTTCCTTGACCCATTACAAAAAGATGCATGATTATTTCACAAATATGTACTTGAATACTCATTTGTCTAGTCAGTAGTAGTCATCCTCCAAGTCGCCGTCACGATACTCAACCCACAACCCAGTGGAACCCGTACCACAATCGAGTCCAATCTCGTTTCCGTCATCACCCTTCCTCGCTCTCACAGCCCAGAAGGCAAAGCGATAAAGGCCCCCGTTACCATGACCCTTGCGTTGGTACATTGAACTGAAGTTGACGCGTAGGGTCACCACACCCTCGAATAATTCCTTGTCAGCCTTTGTCCAGACACGCGACATCCGGAAGTCACCCTTGGACGATGCAATTCCACAGCCTCCATCATCTCGGATACTGAGATTCGCAACGACACCAGGAATCCCAGTGGTCAGACGTCCAGCCAATTTACTCTGCTGAGCAGATGTATACGAGATTTTGTCAACCTGTTTGAGATTCTCGATGGCTATATCATAAGCCTCGTCCGACATCGCATGGGATCACACAACGCTCTAGAACTCAACGTACCCGTCTTCGTGACGGAGAGAACGTTAACATCCGGGACAACGCATTGTGCAGAAAATTTAAATGCGGGCTCTGTGTTTTGGATGGCATTGTGAATTTCTTCGTACTGAGGGACAAGGGCTCTGATTCGGTCAAGGCTGGAAGACCCGTCGCGTAGATGTCGAATTTACCATTGAAGACTGATGTGTCGGAAGGAACAACAGGTTCCTATGTTATGAACCAATAAGGAAGCAGCGTCGAACAAAGAAAAAAGGAAACAGTGTACCATAGAGGCTTTATCAGCGACCGCAGAAGAAACATCGGAGGGATCCTTCTCGTTGGATTTCCGACCGCGTTTGGTGACATGCTTTACTGATACGGGCTCAGAATCAGGAGAGCGAGCTCTTTTCGAGCCAGTTGCAGTCGCCCTCGAGGTCGTGCGTTTGGAGGTGACAGTGCCCTTTTTTGCTGCAGATTTCTGAAGAGAGAAAAAGATTAAGAGTTGAACTGGACAATGGGAAAAATCCGCTCACAGGTGGCATTGAAGAGTAATAATATTCTTCAAAAAATAATATTAATGTTGGTGGGCACTGGTGAAAGCAAAGAAAATACGAGAGTGAGCCTTTATACGTGGCACTCCATCGTGACATAATGGAAATTGTCACGGTAAATCTACGCCCGATACTTATCGAGGTTTAACGCGTAACATACGAAAGGAAAGTGGCGAAGGGTAATATCCCTAGGCGTCGATTAAGCGCCAAGAGCGCCTAAGGTAGGCGCCAATTCTTTTTAATATCCCATCAAAATCCAGATTCATAACCTACTTCTCTAGCTCTTCTGAGTTCATCATGTCAACCCAGGCCATGGATATTCGAGAAGTTCAGAAGGTTATCTCCTCTATGCAGCGGGAGCCTCACAAGGTTTTGAATTTTCTTCTTCTTCGTTGAACAGGTAACCAAATCTGACATCCTAGGCTATCGACACTGCACAAAGTGGTTCACAGCTCGCATTAGCAAACTTGGCTAATTTTTGGCCCGAGGTGATTTGGTTTATTTTCTGATTAATATGCGCACTGATTGTTCATCAAGGTCCCCAGACTCTTTGATCTCGGAGTAATCGATGTATTCCTCGAACAACTCAAGGGCGACGATGTACCCGCTCGACCAAGTAACATAAAAACCCCCAAGAACGATAAAGCCTATCTTGCGCTTTCAGGCATCATGAAACTCTCTCAAGATGTACAATTCCTTGCATCTAAAACCTCCGTTCTGGCACCCAAATTCGTACAAGCGTGGCCAGAGATCTTTAAATGGTCTTCATTTTTTGCACAGACGACACGGCTACCCCAATCTGCAGATATTCTCAAACGCAACACTGCGGACGTCGTCGCCTGTGCTTGGTACACCCTTACCCAGCTCGAGTCTGTTAAGGATGTAATGGTCTCCACGACGGGCACTCTGCAGATTGCAGCACGACTCTGGGTTGATGAGGACTCCCCCAACCTCCCTCCTTCCCGCTTCGACATGCCTGTAGCATCTGCTTTGCTTGACGCATTCCTCAAGAAAGAAACTTATGGGCCAGGTATAGCTGAACACGATGCCAACACTGTGGTTATCGCCGCAGGCGGAAGCGCACAGAACATTGCCAAGCTCTCGATGGCGAAGCTAAAAACGGCCATGAGCGCGTCTCAATGGAACGAGAAACGGCTCACGATATTCCTAGACTTGATAGGCCATTTCTGCGTTTCACGATCCCATCAGCTCCGGAATAGCTTCCTGGGTCTGAAGACTATCGGTCTTTGCGCCAAGATAGCAGTCCAAGCAGCTAATTTGAAGAACTCGGGAGGGTCAGATGCATTGTTGGATGTATACGTATCAGCTCTGGGATTTATACGCAATTGTGTCGAGTCGACGGACGGATTCAGTTGGGTCATTCAAGCTCTCAAGGGAGGGATGTTGATTGCTCTCGCGGATGGCAGTCCACACTTCGACAAGCTACATCCGGAGGACTTTGATATGATTATGGAGCTACTTCGGAAGATCATGCCGAGGTATATGGTATATCGATCTGTTATATCTACTCTGGATGGGTAGGCCATCTGTTTCTCCTAAAGAATGTAATTTGACGGCTCCTGTTCCTCTAGGTCGATGCAAACGATTGGAAATTCATCTACCATGACGTTTAGGCGAATGCATTCTAGTGTTGTACGAGAAGACTGGGTCAAGTTTATCAAACTCGTTAGAGAGCGTCAATTTTCCGCAATGCATCAACGAGCTATTAAAGGCAAGGTTGCTACATGCGATAATGTTAAGGTATTTAGCAGTCTCTACTTTTTTGGTACGCTGCATTGAAATGTGTGAATAGTGCCAGAAGAAGGATGCAAAGAATGCTTTCCAAACGTGTGCCGCATGCGGTAACACTCTCTATTGCTCGAAAGAATGTCAAGTAGAGGCGTGGAAAAATGGTGGGCACAAGCACATGTGCGTGCTTAAACAACGAGAAATTGAAGGTCAGAGGATTCTGCTTTGATCACGCTTTCCCCCTTCCTAATCATATCTTTTGTTAGAGGGAAAAAGGCAAAGCATAGCTAAGCGCGACGCCTCCTTCTTCCACTACCTCTCCGTTCGGGACTCTCGACGCCACCTTCCCTTCCTTCGCCGTCTTGCTCAAAACAAATACCCTGGTAAAGCCCATGCTGACTTGATCATAAAGATAGACTATACCAAGGCTCCAGAAGTATACGATCTATCCCTTCTTTCAGAGTACAAGCGTGACATAGCTGCCTGCGAATGCCCCGACAAATCCACATGTGCATGTGCTGAGTGGCCGACTAATGGTCATGCTCGGAATGACGCTATCATTGCACGCGCCCGGGAGAATCCTGGAAAGCTCAGCATCGTACAAAGCACGATATGCAACGGAGAGTTGCAACAGCTGGTTATGACTGTTACGCCTGAGGGATTTTGGGAGGATGCGGAACATTGGATTGGGGATGGCGAGGCGAGGAGTACGGCTGAGGATCCACAAGTTTATGAGGATGAGGTGGAGAGGATGTTTAGGAATTTGGGACCGCTACCGGAAGATGGAGACCCCCGGGCGCAGAGGGTTATGGGGATTATTGATCTGTGAGTGGCTCCCTTTTTTTTCCAGAGATAACATGAACAATTTTAAAACTTCGACAGATTTGCCCAATCGATTGAAGGCGGATCTACTTTAACGCGGATGGGCGCTCGTGGAGTTGCACCTTGAACCTTGAAGTGAGACGGAACGTAGAGGGGGATAAACAGATTGTATTTGTCAAAATTTAGAGTTCAGAAATGGTAGTGTACTACAGTGTACCGCCATCGCGCTAGTGAGCGACAAGTACGAAATGCGATCTGTTGCAACAGCAGGCTGCTTCTTCGTTTCTGGAATAGCGTTCCTTATCGAAGGTTTGTCCAAAGTTAAGACGCGCACAACCCTAGGTATTAAATGGTCCTTAGGTGCACTTGCTACCATGGCGTATAAAGCTCGGTATGGCGTTTTGTGTGTTGCCGTTTCCTTCTCATTCGCTAGCCTCCCCCCGATTTTGTCCTGGTTAACGGCCAACCTGAGGAACACTGGTGCCGCTCCGCTGGGAGTGCCGATGAGTGTCAGTCTGGGACAAATAGGCCAGATTATTGGTATGTATGCGATTCTATTGCGATTCAGTTATTTCCGTTCCATTATCCTTCGTTATAGGAGTATACATATTCAAATCCTCTGAAGCTCCTGGCTATCCCACTGGACATTTTACCAACGCCGCGTTCTCGCTGCTCGGAGCGATATTGGCGCTGATGATGAGGTTTGTGTATGCGAGGTGGAATCGCAAATTGGGTCCTGGTGAACGGAAGTGGAGAATATAAGCGGGTGTCCTAGATTCTATGTGTGTATATATGACACAGTACTTTAGCTTAGAATGACCATTCGATGATGGCTCCTAGAATATACCTACTAAATCCAGCTTCATAAGCTTTGATACGAGCCGTTCCTGGCATATTGAGCCCATTATATCTGCATCGTGTCTTTAGTCCAAGCGTACATGTATTTGATTAGGAGGTTACTAACACGTTGGGTACCAAGTGTACTAAAGTCAAATCATACTGCTACAATTACAGAAACTTGGATGGAAGTCAAGCTTACTGTGGGATAGGGACACCTTCTCCACCTTCTTCCTCCCACCAGCCAATAATTTTCTCGAGCGAGTCCATGAAGTTGGAAAGTTCTTGCATCAACGGCTTGAATAACCTCGTTCTGGAAACACGGTCGATTCCACTCTCTCCATTCACAATAGGTTCCCAAAGTCCACGCATGTCCTCCCAAGCCTTCTCCAGTTCTTCAAAGTCCCACCACATCTCACAGGTGTCCGTAACATGCCATTCTAAAGTTCTCTCTACAGTGAGTGTGGTCCCGGGCTGCCTGGGTTGAGGTTTCAGTGTAAGAGGCGAGTCAACTGGAAGATTCGTCATTGCATCCATGAACTGTTTCATGATCTTGAGTATGGCAATACGTGCTCGAGCAACGCTGGCGGATACCGAACGCGTGGCGATCAACGTCTGTTTGGGAAGGAGGGTATAAGGCTACTTTCACCAATATCGCAATAAGGCTCACCTTATAGAAGCTATTCCTTTCTGCCCTGGGCCTCCCTTCAACGAATCGGTAGTTGACGTAGTTTCCAAGAAGATACGCCCTATAGAACCGTGCCGGGTCAGAGTGGACCTTTTTTTCATCGTCAACTTCCGGCGGTGAAGGAATGCCCTCCGCATCCTCAAGCAGCTTTACGAAGGCTTCAAGCGAAAGGGATTCAGACGAAGCTAGACTCTCGAGTGTTTCGAGAAGTTGATCCGCCGTACGCTCTTTGGTGCCAAGGACTGAGTCGATTGTTCTTCTTCATCTGGTTCATAGCATACTGAGTTGGCCGCTCTCAAAACGCGCCGCGCGAAGTTGAAAGATTCTATAAATGCTATTCAGTCTCGAGCTCAAGGAAGAGATAAAGAGAGCCCACGCATTCTCTTGAAAATAATGTCACAGCGGTGAACCCAAGACCGACGCGTCCACACGTAGAGGTTATGCAACGGCTTCTGCAGGATAAAAACAATTCTGTTGAGTAAAAAGAAAATAAATAAAATTTTGGAAGATAATTTACGAGGAATTTGACGAGGACAAGGATGGTGGTTGGTTACAAAAGGTGGGAAATCGATTATCGAGCGTGGTGGTAAGTGGTTCGGTAAGTGGTTCGGTTGACGCGCTCCTTCACGTGCCTTTTGTTCTCGACCAGCTGAGAGGCACTTCTCACTTGTAAAACCCAGCTCATACAGAGTCTTCCAATCCAGCTCCAAGTCCTCCCCATCATGCAGTAGTTCGGTTCCCAAGAATCACCAACCCAAGCTCCAGCTTCCCGGAGAGTCCCAAGAGCGAGAAGTTCTTATGACGGTCCAAGGGGGTGATTTGACGATCTGGAAAAAACGTTGGAGGGAAATGCGAGAGCTCTGATAGTTTGGAGAATAAGCTGAGCGAAATTGATTGGGTTCAAAGTCCTTCAAGTGGCTGTGGTGCGTACTTGCAACCAATTCCTCTGCGTACTCGGTAACAAGAGGATGAGAGGGTTCTGACGAAACTTAAAAAGCTCTCGAGTTCGCTTATCCTTCTATAGTCTATGTACATAGAGATATATTTTCTCTCTTGGTACGACAATGTAATGCATCTTCCAATCTAATAACGCAATCCCAAGAACGTGCCTAATGGTATACCTTCGATTATAGCAGAACGTAGAGCACTTGTCTAGTCATGAGTGCGTATACTATACTTTAAATGTCTATGAAGGCGCACTTACTATGCATGACCATCAATTACCACCAGGAAACCACTTCAAATATTGTTTTACAATCTCCAAATCGCCATCCAGATCACAGTCTGCCAATCCGTTGTGATCCTCCTTTAGAATCTTGCCTATCAAGATACTCCCTCGCAGGTTGCGGTCAGACTTTCCCTCTGTGAGACGAATGAGGGCTTCGTTAGGTGAAGGGAGGCGTTCTGCCTGGATAGGAGACACCCCAGAACATAACTAGAGCACAAGCTTTGGAATAAGTATATTAGAGTCTAAAATGGAGAACATACTATATCCAGCAAGAGAATCAGGAACTTCGATACCAGCCATTCTAGGCGTAATGATATGGTGCTCGACCACCCAGCCCTGACCCTCTCTATCCGGTCCAAGAACAATCGCTTTTTTGGTCTCCAGGTTCATGTAAGTAGTGCCGGGATACTCAATCGATTTGAGCTGGGGTTCTCGGTCATTCGCTGGTAAAAGGATCCATTGTTTGTAGGTTGGTGCCATGGCTGCAGGAGTCTGAGGAGAGAGAGAGAGAAAAAAAAAAAGTAAGTCACCTCATACGATAACGTGCTTCTGTTCAGCCGCGGCGTCCGAAATTCAAATAATGAGACAACCTCATATGCAACACACTGGTAAAGGATAGAAGCACTAAATACACAAACGGCACAAATGACTTGGAGAATCAAACAAAGAGATAGAAGTAATCAAGGTGTTACTCCCCTCATCTTCTGCGATCAACAGGCAGCCGAGACTAGTACTCAGAGCCAGTGGAGACGGATCTGCATTTCAACCAATTTCATCAATCATATTGTGCAGTCGTTATCTATGTCGCAATCCGCTGGTTTTCCTGTGCATTAATCCTAGTACAATCCTAATGATACACCGATAATCATATATACAAGAACACTGACTTTGTAAAGATCGTAGCCTTCGTAGCATTTCCTTGCCCTCATTCGCTCATTCCCACCAAATCCGCATCTTGCACACATCCATCTATCTATCTATCAAACGCATTCAAGATTCAACGTTCAACGTTCGTCAATACTACGAACACCACCTCAGACTCGGCTCTGCCTCTTGTCCCTGTTTCCGGTTCTTCTGTGCCCGTATCCTCCTTAGTAGACAACATCCACTGACCCTTAAATTCTGACGATTAGTTCAAAGACAGCGGATGGAGAAGTAGAAGCCAAAAGAAACTCTCGCGTCAAACAAGAAAAATAACCTACCCGATAAACAACTCCCCCGACTCCTACCGTCCTCAACACTGACTCGGGTGTACGAAGCATGAGTGCACGAGCATCGGAGATAGTGAAGTTGCTATTTTCACTGTCAGGTTCTGTTTCGTCGGCGTCGTCGGGTTTCGTATGTGAGGCAGAGACAGATTTATTGAACGCGTCCCCGTGCCCGTTTCGATGATTTTCTCGATCTAGAGTACGTTCGTTACGTCCTCCATTCACCTTCCCGTTCAACCCAACGCTAACTCCATTGCCAAACTTCATGTCCGAGCCAGAGCCCGAATACAAGCCCGATTCCAAATCCACGCTGGAACCAGAATCCGAACTATAACCGTCGTTATGATCCCAGTCTCGAGAAGCAGATGGCAGCCATTGAATGTTAAGCTTGAGCGTCGCAAGGTTCTTTGCGGCGCTGATGGCGTTCTGGATCGATGTCTGTAACCGCATCAGCCTCAAAAAATAGGAAAGAAAAAGAAGAACGGTTACTCACCACACCTCTACTTCCGACTACGGCTTTCTTGTCCTTCCCTATTCCTCCCTTGGCACTGCTCCCTGTGGACCAACCCACCTCAACGCTCACTGCACACTCCAAAACCTCCAACCGCGGAAAAACTCCACACAAACACTCCACATCCCACAATGTCATCACACCTGCCTCCGCCGCGGCAAACGTCGTCAACGATTGCGAATGCAGTCGCGCCAAATCGAGGATGAAGGAACGGGGGATCATAGTTTGGCCAAGGTCGCGGGTGTGGAAGGGCATGGAGGGAGAGAAAAGATATGAGGCTGGGGTGTATGAAGAGTAGTTGGCGGAGGTCATCGAAGAAAAATACGATGCAGATCCAGCTGATGAGGGTGTAGGTGTATAGGTATATGTTGGGGATGTCGAGGACGAGGATGCGGATGAAGGTCTCGTAGTAGTCCTCGATCTAGACGAAGCAGAGTTCGAAGGGTTATACAAGGCAAACGCATAAAGTTTAAACACCTCCAACCCCTCCCTTCCTGCCAACTGCCTAATCCAATCCCACATCCTCGGAGTATCAATAGCATCTGTGCTGGGACTCGTTCGAATTGTGAGCGCTCTCAGAACCGGCATCTCCCCCATACCCATCGGCCTGGCTTTCCCATTCGAATGCAAGTACTCCACATCCAACTCTCGTAAGTCTTTGAGATATGCCAAAATCGTCAAAATTGCAGATGAAGGGACACCCTTTAGGCGGAGAGAGGTTAGGAGAGGAAGGTGGGAGACGACAGTGACCAATATAGTCGGAGGGACTCCGGCACATCTACCCAATTCCAGTTCCTTCAAGCTCGAGCCTAAAAGATTGCACCAATCTTGTAACACCCTCGGTGCACCTTCCATAGACCAGATACACACCCTTGTGAGGTTGTTGAGCGTGTTCAAAGAATTCCAAACTTCTGAACCGAGATCCCAGTGCGTGCGAAGGGTTAGGGATTGTAGAGGTAGCGGTGTGAGATGCACGAGGGAGATAAAACCTAGAAGAAATCTCCCGGCACCCTGAGTTTCCTCTGTGCCGTGTCCATATCCTGTGTCGTCAAGCCACGTAAAGGAGCGGAGGTTTTTGCAAAATTTCAAAGCTTTTAGTGTATCCTGGGTGATGTTTGGATATCTTGGTAATCGAGACAACGAGCGGTGAACCGCACCTGTTTCGGTGACATGTCGGACGTGTAAGGCGAGATGGGGGTTAGATAGGAGTGTCGTGGCTGGATGGTAGAGGATTGAGTTTGAATTGGCGGATGCTGAAGATTTACTATCGCTAGATCCAGTGATAATTCTCGAATCGAGTGTTCGGTAAAGGAGAGGTGTAGCAACCTTGTTGAAGTTTTTGCTCACGAGACTGCAAGCATGCCATGATCTCTGGTCGGCTAGTTGTGAGAGGATTGGTTCGAGAGGTCAAATGGAATTTCGAGGAAGGAAAAGGTCATGGTCGGGATAATTATTGCCACGTGGCTAGGCGCTCGATTTCGCAAATCGCTCGTCTTCCTGCGTCTCCTTCTCCTCGCTCGATATGTCAAGGGCTCCATTCCAAGGGGAGAGTGCGATGCGCACTAATGATTAGACCATGAGAGGAATGACGTAGGAACAGAGGGAAAGTATGTGGGACGACTGGTCAAAATTTTCAGTAGGCTAGGTCTCTTCGACTCATGCATTACAGAGGGGGGATCCACAAGACTCGAAGAAAGCATAGCACCGAGATGATTATGTAGAACCAGTATCCCAATTGAGAGAGATGATCCAAGCTGATTCAATGGCCATCTCGAGTCGCGGTACAGGTATTACGGTAGATCGTCCTCATATCCTCGTTCGCTTTGTTCAGACTGTAAAAGACTGAGCTGGACGCGTCCTAAAAGTGTAACAGGCAGCGGCGTTGGCTCGTCATGATATAATGAGTCTTCTACGACTGCGTGGCATTCAAAAGGCCTTCGTAGTGGATCTACTGTGAGTTTAAATGACACTCCCAGTGGTAATTCTCCCTCCTTCCATAGATTGATCAACCAAGCACCGAACCAAGGTCGATTTCCCCGTCCCGTTGAGACCAACTATACCGACCCTCGTCGCGGGATAGATGACTAGGTTCACACCAGTCAGTACTTCCTTTCCTCCTATTCCCTTTACATTTGCACCTGCTCGATACGCAAATCGTAGTCCCTCCACTGAGATCAAAGGACCCGGAAACCTCAACTCCCCGGGACTCGGCAATACCACCTTTATGCCTGGATCATCCTTGGGTATCATCGCATCGTTTCCTTCTCTAGCAGAGTTATGGAACCCGTGACGGTATCTTGCATGTGAGCACGCTGGCGGGACTGTGCATCCTGCATTTTTACGAGGTATCGTTGGCGTTCGGATCGCGTGGCCTCGTAACTAGATAGGTTTCCAGGAAATCGCCCCAGAGTCAGATCCCGCAGAACAAGGATCTCCTCAGCGACAGCGTCGGTAAATGTGCGGTCATGGGAGACAAAGAGAACCGTTGTGTTGGGAGGAAGGTCTTGCTGCAAATGGGTTTCGAGCCAGAGGAGGGAGGGGAGGTTGAGAAAGTTGGTAGGTTCGTCCAAGGTTGAAACAGGACGGCGGCTAAATGTGCACGCATTCGCCAACCACCAGAGAGGAAGGAAATCGACTTGGACATCGACGGATAGGACGTAGGTCTGGATTTAAAACATAGACCACGGAGAATGGGTTTGGCGCGGGATTCGGCGGTTGAGGATGACATCTATGTGTGTATATGAAGTTGAAGAAGGTTCCCCAATGTAGTAGCACAAACCTCTTCCATGAGAGCATCAATATCAGCTAGCATTGTTATCGCTTCGCTTGTTTCTTCCGCCAACGTTTGAGAATCAACAATTTCAAGTCTGTGGCAAAATGTTAATAAATCATTGTAAACTATGCGTACTTGCTCACCCCTCTTGCTTTTTTTTTCTATGACTTTTTGAGTTCCTTCCTCGCTGCAAGGCCTCTACTGCCGCTTCTGAGATTAGCTGTCTTCCTTGCCTCCTCCAGCTCCCGCAAACCATCCTTCAGTTTGAGGTTCCGCATAGTCATCACCGCTGCTGTCGGATCGTGGATATTCAATGCTTGCTGAAGAACTAGGCGGAGCCATTTGAATTCAGGCAAGACAAAAGAAAGACAATGCGTGAGCTCACGAATAAGATAGGTCTGCTGTAACAAAACAATCCTCAGCCCCGTCGGGAGACCCGGAATTAGCTTTTCCCCAATAGCGCGTAAAAGCGTCGACTTTCCGACTCCATTATGTCCGATAAGCGCATAATGCACACCAGCAGAAGACTTCAAATGCGTGTCAGAGAGGATCTCTCGCTCGGGTCTTTTGCCAGCATTTGGTATGGATATGCATACGCCGGGAACGTCGAGCTCCTTTGACGAGGAAGAGCTGGTTGTTGTCGTAGAGTTTGCAACATGGAAGCGTGTTTGTTGGGAGGAGGCGATGTTTGTGTTTGCCATTGAATGATGACTTGGGTGGTAGTCGGAAGTGTGCTGCGTGTTTTTAAAGAAAAGGTCGACTTCTCGTTGACTTGCGCTTGCTTCAACTTGGGGAACCGATGTATCACCATTTTTGGCTGATTGGATAGTACAAAGGTTTATCGTTTTAGGAAGACGTAGTCTCTGCAATAAAATAGGAGAGATGAGTTCAGGCGTAAATTACTTGTGTTGGAACTCACAGAGCGAATTTATTAGTTGGAAATAATTATACCAAACAGCAACCTGCGCCTGCTTTCATCTGGGATTCCACCAAGCAGCCGTTTAATGGTGGGAGGTAGAGCGACGGGGACGATGGCCCTGCCGCTAACGATAACTCATGTTCATTGTCGACTCGGTGAAGGAGAATTGGCGCCAAAATATTAGATGCGCGCTTGTCGTATCTAGAATAGAAATACCAACTGGGAACTCGAGCGGCGTACTTTTCCAACACAAGAGCGGCGTGCGGAGCTGCGACATCATGAAGCAGTGAGATAGTCGAGCCTGGAGTTAGACCACCGTAGCAACATCAACATCACAGTAGAGGAGCTCAGACTGGAGCATTGAGTAATGAGATTATAAAAGTCATCCCGGAGGTATTGGAACAAACAGAGAGTTGAGAGTAATAGGTTAAACATCATTGACATACTTTACCACAAGCTCTGCAAGTGCAGAACTAAGCCTGCGATGATCTCTTCCAAAATCTCTAAAACATTGCTTCACACTCTGACGGATATGATCTGCAAATCCTTGCGTAGAATTTATCCACTGAATAGCATCATCCATGTGATTCCATGGCTCTCGAGATTCTTTTGATGTCCAGCATCCTAGTACACAGATGACTGGAAAAAATATAACATGACTTGAGCATTGCATGAGAAAGGAAGAGCAAATACCAACATACCAGCAAGAAACTCAATACAAGGTTCAACATGAAATGCTGTAGAGATAACATTGAAATCTAGCTATGCCAGAATAGTAGTCTTAGAGGATAGGCCTGCATTGGGAGGTTTGAGTAAACATACTAAATACTTGATAGCTGCTGCAGTTGAGAACATTTTTTGTTCTGCAGTGGCCACTGATGCCTGGGATAGCTACAGAAGTGCACTAAAAAGGAAGGAACACATTGTTTTAAGAATATGATATAGAAAAGTTGGTACTTACATTGTAGCAAGATAGGAGACATTGAGGACAAGGTTAGTTGGGTGGCTCAGAGGGTGCATAGCTTGAAGCATACTTACATCCTACAAAGACAGAAACATCAAGGGAAAGGTTAGCTGGGTGGCTCAGAGGGTTCATAGCTTGAAGCATACTTACATCCTACAAAGACAGAGACATCAAGGGCAAGGTTAGCTGGGTGGCTCAGAGGCTTCATAGCATGAAACATACTTACACACTACAAAGACAGAGACATCAAGGGAAATGTTAGCTGGGTGGCTCAGAGGCTTCATTGCTTGAAGCATACTTACATGCTACAAAGACAGAAACATCAAGGGCAATGTTAGCTGGGTGACTCAGAGGCTGGATAGCTTGAAGCATACTTACACCCTACAAAGACAGAGACATCAAAGGGCAATGTTAGCTGGGTGAGAGGCTTCATAGCTGGAAGCATACTTACATGCTACAAAGACAGAGATATCAAGGACAAGGTTAGCTGGGTGGCTTAGAGGGTTCATAGCTTGAAGTATACTTACTTGCTACAAAGACACAGACATCAAGGGCAAGTTTAGCTGGGTTGCTCAGAGGCTTAGGCATACCTACAAGCTACAAAGACAGAGACATCAAGGGCAATGTTAGCTGGGTGGCTCAGAGGCTTCATAGCTTGAAGCATACTTACATACTAGTACAAAGACAGAAACATCAAGGGCAATGTTAGCTGAGTGGCTCAGAGGTTTCATAGCTTGAAGAATATTTACATCCTATAAAGACAGAGACATCAAGGGCAAGGTTAGCTGGGTGGCTCAGAGGCTTCCTAGCTGGAAGCATACTTACAAGCTACAAAGACAGAGACATTAAGGGCTAGGTTAGCTGGGTGGCTCAGAGGCTTCATCACTTGAAGCATACTTACACCCTACAAAGACAGAAACATCAAGAGAAATATTAGCTGGGAGGCTCAGAGGTTTCATAGCTTGAAGCATACTTACATACTAGTACAAAGACAGAGACATCAAGGGCAAGGTTAGCTGGGTGGCTCAGAGGGTTCATAGCTTGGAGCATACTGACATCCTACAGAGACAGAGACATCAAGGGCAAGGTTAGCTGGGTGGCTCAGAGGCTTGAAGCATACTTACATCCTACAAAGACAGAGACATCAAGGGCAAAGTTAGCTGGGTGGCTCAGAGGCTTTATAGCTTGAAGCATATTTACATTCTACAAGGACAGAGCAAGGTTAGGTGGGTGGCTCTGAAGGCCTTATAGCTTGAAGCATACTTACATTCTATAAAGACAGAGACATTTGGGGGCAAGGTTAGCTAGGTGGCTCAGAGGTTTCATAGCTTGAACTTTGAAGCATACTTACAACCTACAAAGATAGAGACATCAAGGGCTAGGTTAGCTGGGTGGCTCAGAGGCTTCATAGCTTGAAGCATACTTACATGCTACAAAGACAGAGACATCAAGGGCAATGTTAGCTGGGTGGCTTAGAGGTTTTATAGCTTGAAGCATACTTACATACTATAAAGACAGAGACATCAAGGGCAAGGTTAGCGGGGTGGCTCAGAAGCTTCATAGTAGCATGAAGCATACTTACATTCTATAAAGACAGAGACATCAAGGGCAAGGTTAATTGGGTTACTCAGAGGCTTCATTGCTTGAAGAATACTCACATCCTACAAAGACAGAGACATCAAGGGCAAGGTTAATTGGGTGGCTCAGAGGCTTCATAGCTGGAAGCATACTCACAACCTACAATGACAGAGAAATCAAGGGAAAGGTTAGCTGGGTGGCTCAGAGGCTTCATAGCTTAGCATACTTACAATCTACAAAGACAGAGATATCAAGGGCAAGGTTGATTGAGTGGCTCAGAGGCTTCATAGATTGAAGCATACTTACAACCTACAAAGACAGAGACATCAAGGGCAAGGTAAGCTGGATGGCTCAGAGGCTTAATAGCTTGAAGCATACTTACATTCTACAAAGACAGAGACATCAAAGGTAAGGTTAGCTGGGTGGCTCGGGGGCTTCATAGCTTGAACTTTGAAGCATACTTACAACCTACAAAGACAGAGACATCAAGGGAAATGTTAGCTGGGTGACTCAGAGGCTTCATAGCTTGAAACATACTTACATACTACAAAGACAGAAAAATCAAGGGCAAGGTTAGCTGGGTGGCTCAGAGGCTTCATAGCTCAAAGTATACTTACATACTATAAAGACAGAGACATCAATGACAAGGTTAGCTGGGTGGCTCAGAGGCTTCATAGCTGGAAGCATACTTACAACCTACAAAGACAGAGAAATCAAGGGCAATGTTAGCTGGGTGACTCAGAGGCTGCATAGCTTGAAGCATACTTACACCCTACAAAGACAGAGACATCAAGGGCAATGTTAGCTGGGAGGCCCAGAGGCTTCATAGCTTGAAGTATACTTACAACCTAAAAAGACAGAGACATCAAGGGCAAGGTTAGCTGGGTGGCTCAGAGGCTGCATGGCTTGAACATACTTACATGCTATAAAGACAGAGACATCAAGGGCAATGTTAGCTGGGTGGCTCAGAGGCTTCATAGCTTGGAGCATACTTACACCCTACAAAGACAGAGACATCAAGGGCAGTGTTAGCTGGGTAACTCAGAGGGTTCATAGCTTGAAGCATACTTACTTGCTACAAAGACAGAGACATCAAGGGCAAGGTTAGCTGGATGGCTCAGAGGCTTCATAGCTGGAAGCATACTTACAACCTACAAAGACAGAGACATCAAGGGCAAGGTTAGCTGGGTGGCTCAGAGACTTCATAGATTGAAACATACTTACAACCTACAAAGACAGAGACATCAAGGGCAAGGTTAGTTGGGTGGCTCAGAGGCTTCATGGCTTGAAGCATACTTACATACTATAAAGACAAAGACATCAAGGGCAAGGTTAGCTGGGTGGTTCAGAGGCTTCATAGATTGAAGCATACTTACACGCTACAAAGACAGAGACATCAAGGGCAATGTCAGCTGGGTAGTTCTTAGGCTCAATTTAAGACAGAGACTAAACATACCAAGCCCTACATAAATGCAAACAATTAGTTATCATTCTATTGTTAATGCAAGAACTCACCCATCTCCAGAAGGGCATCATGCTCAATGCATTCATGGTCAGTTGTTTAGCTAGACCCTCTGAAGAGCCCTTAGACTCAAGTATTTGTGTGAATCGCCCAATTGCTTTGTTGCTTTGTGTAATGGGCAAACATATTAGTCTTTGCCATTTTCCAAAAATATAACAATACAACCACTCACTTGAGTGCTTTTAGAAATACCATCCCACAAAGCATTTTCTTGGATGCCTGCTGGGCCATAGCAAAGATAGTAGCAAGAGTATCATCCTTTATTTCCCTATGTGTTTTTTCCGAGAGCAAGGCACACCCATCCCCATGATCTAAATACAAAGCCATCATTCCTGATCAGTGTACATTATATTTCAAAGATGAAAATGTTTACGATGTGTCTGTACATAGCCCGCGGGTGGATGCACAGTTGTTCTCATTGGGTTCATAATATCCCTCTCTGCATAGATCATTAGCTCTCTTTTCCTTGGCTCTCGTCCCAACTTATCCTTGACACGTTTAACAAAAGCTTCATATTTTGTCAATACTGCAATCACCGGGACTGCGAAGAAATTATAATTAGTAGGACACTCATTGTTACTTTTTCGGATGACATATAAAGTATAGGCAGCACGTACCTCCGCCATTGCCTTTTTCGAAGAAGGCCAACTCAAATGAATTACTGGGCACCCTCACGTTGTCCATTGGCATGCAGAACCTATGAACATATAGAAACCATCGCTTTAGACCAACACGAACTTCCGACTATTCCACATACCAAATTGCGTGTACTTGATCCTTGAGTTTTGGCCGCTCTCTCCGATTCTCGATAAATGACCAGATACGGTGGACAGTCGATTCTCCCAAATCAGAGTCAGGGCCCGACTCGACCCCGCGAGAGTCATGAAAGACGAAGGATGGGTTGCTTGGGAACGTGATCTCGTAGTCGATCATGCTCATTCCGCGCTGGCAGATGGTCAACAAGACTTGGGATTGAAGATGGAGAACTAAACATACCGCGAGCCCCGATATGAGAATATCGACATTACCCTGACATTACTGCCTCAACCACTGCTTCCTTTCGATGCGGATTAAGACTCACTTCGACCAAGACCCCATTTGTGTCTCGTATTTGTGGCTCTTCTGTAGTTTCGATTCCGGCCATTTTCTTCAGGATTGTCGTCTTCCCAGCGTTTCGTCGTCCGATGATTAAAACACGAAAGACAGGGCATTGTTCTCTGAGCTGTTCGGGTAAAATATCCATAGTGGTGAGGCTGAAGAGACGTCGTCACGCTCGAGCCAATGCGACTCTACGGAAAGAACGTGCGCCGATCTGAATCGATGCCCTGGCTACCTGATCGGTTTTGAGTACGACAATGATGATCTGCAACCGGCGCACAGCCTATCCCCCCTGTCTTTCACTTCCTCACCATCATCATGTCACATTCCATCGCGATGGAGGAGCAGCCGGAGAATTTCACTTTCGACGAAGAGTTCGAGTCCACCGTGGATGGCATCCTCCAAAGCTGCCCCGGGTGAGCATCACCCTATTGAATTCACTTCGACTCATTGCTTACAATCTACACGTCGAAAGATTCCGCATTCTTGTACTGGAAAGGGTACGAGGCACACTACGTCTTTTCATGTTCTATTTTCCTCACACCAACCTCAGAGCGGCGTTGGAAAGTCTCACTCAATTAATGCCGTCTTCGGTACTGGTTTCACAGTGAGCGTTACAGTTTTGTTCGAGCGCGATCTCATTTTCCCCTGGCCAGGTCGTACAGCATGGGCGTACACCTGGTGTCTCCAACATCAACGATGAAGTCATATCGCAGAAGCATCCTCGTTTGATTTTGCACGACTCGCAAGGGTTCTCTCACGGAGACCCTGGTAACTTTGAGACCGTGAAGCGATTTATCGAAGAACGGAGCAAGATGCCCGAGCTCAAGGATATACTTCACGCAATTTGGTAAGTACACTTATCGAGAGCTCGTAGGTATTATAATGGTCAACGTGCTCGCTGTCGACAGGCTTTGTACGGAAATACCCACGTTTGGCTCAGCATTGCTCGAGAGCTCAGAGAAGGAGATTATTGATCTCAAGGATAGTATCAGTACGTTCCTGGCTGAGCTCTGAGTCTCATTCATCGGGCTGATCATTCGAGTGCAGGGGTCCCAATCATTGCCGTTTTGACCAATAATTGTCAGTTGGTGCGCTCAAGATAGGCAAAAAAAAAGCAACAGAAAACAACAAACCACCAATAGTATCCTAACATCACGAATTTACACCCAAAACGAGAAAAAAGGTCATCTCAAACCTCTAGACGGAAGATACATCAGACATCCTTTCTTTGGGTTAAATATGGATTTGGGTAGAGATGCAACCGCGCCCTGGCTAGTAACATAAGGGAAAGTTAACTTGAGGTTGACGTTTATCCTCTCAAACCATGCATACCTGGTTACCCAGTTATCATTGTTTCTAGGATTTTACGCTTCATGTATATCAACATGCCCAGGGATATCCGAATCGAACGTACGCGTAGAGTCTGGTAGAGCTGATGAGTATTGATATAGAGTAAAGTGCCTCGTAGCACGTGGCCGGTCAAAGTTGTACATACCAACCGCAGGAAACATTTCTGGGATTACCGGGCTAAGGTCTTTGAACTGAAACGCATTCAAGTTTTATGGTATAAGCTTAGGATGCAATAAAATCCTCAATGAATCCGAATCAGCTTCACATGAAGAGCTTCCAAATTCCTTGCTCGCGAATGCTCTTGTGAATACTGAACGTTTGAATTGTTATAATTTAAATTAGCCCTAAATGAGATCTATATTCAAGAAATCTTGTGAGTGGATGCGCACACTCTTTTAACAGCTGGGCAAGTACTATATGCACAACCGGAATTGAACCCAGGGGCCAGCATCCCCGACAGGTAGAACAAATTCAATTGGAAGTGGTTGTCACCATGACTGACGGCTGAGGCCATGTTTATTTCGATTTTACATGTATAATGTTGGCATGTACAGAGTTTTCCAGATCTTTCCAACAGAGTATAAAATATCCGGAAGTACGGTATGAATAATTATTGAGAGTATGATATTTTGAGGCTGAATCCAATTCCTCTAACGGGATTCTCAAGACCCGAATACCTTGGCCTCTCCAAATGTACTTCTACCGATATTCGTCATGCCCATGCCATACGCAATATTGCTGCCATCCAGGTTGAGTATTCTCCCTTTGCACTTGATATTGAAGATGAGAAGATCGCGGTCCTCAAAACAGCCCGAGAGCATGGCATCACCAGAGTCGGCGTTCTGCTACAACATGAGAGATATTATATTTACCGATGTGCTCCGGCTAGACGTCTGCAGCTGATTTCGAGGAAGGAGATTGCAGAAAAGATATGCCCAAGTATGTCGTGTCGTTATGCCTTTCTACTGAGGGCTTCCCATTAAATTTTTGTTTTCAGATTTCAGGACGAGAACTTCCCCAAGATTTTGGATGTAGTGAAAAAGCTAGAAGCCATCGGTGCAAATAATAAAGCTACCCCGTGCCAGGTCACTCAGTAGAATTGGCGCATATGATGGGCCTCTTGAACATTATGATTTGAGGCCTAGTCAAATGCAAGTACGTACTTTGAATATCTATCAAACTTCATTCCCATTCTTTTGAAGTTGTTTTGAAGTCTTTTTAAATAAGTAAGTAGATAAAAGAAAGGGTGATTGTTGCACTTGAAAATGATTGCACATGATAAATAGTATGCATAGTGGTCCAGATCAAACCTTCGAAGAATTCACACTCATATGAAATAAATTTGTACCGGAATAAGAATCATTGGTACGAAAATCTACCGTTGTAATACTGTTTGTCCCAAATTGTATGCTGGGATCATTTGCCGAGCTTCCTGTGGATCCAGGCTCTCGTGCATGAGGTGTAGCTGCTATGGATCGTGACTGCGACACCAAAATGACTGTGAGGATGGGATAAATTGCACCAATAACAATTGCTGCCTCAATCATGAGGTGGGTTGCAATGTCCATTGCTCCCCCTGATGGCTCGTTATTGCTACTTTGAATAGAGTTGAGCATGAGGAAGGTGAACTACGGAATTACAAAGTCAGCCATATAATATTCTTCCTGGCAATAAATGCGGACCTGCAATATGCAATACAATATCCCGGTTTCTGTCATGAGATCCAGACATCTCTGAATAACAGTGGATTTTCCTTTTCCACCAGTATTCATTCGGATGTACCGGCGAAATTCCCTTAGGTAAAAGGTCAGAAGAATATTCAAATGAGACGGGAAAAACTTGAGCACCAAGCCTTTAATCCAATAAGACAGGTACCAATAATGTTTGTTCCGCAGGACATCGAGAAGCAGATGACTTGAAGGTTCTCAGCGATTGTGTCAAAAGCACCGGTTCCGTTTATGATCATCAAATGCTGTCGCCATCCTGTGTAGGCAGTGTATGATACTACATTAGAGTAGTAAGATCAGAGGAGAAACCGTATCTTGATACTTGATAAGCACTTACAACAAGTTAAGACCCATAGCACGACCAGCGAAATCCGAACATACTTCCTCTCACTATACAGTACCCAAACTCGCCAAACCTAGTGGACCGTATTATCAGCACAAGTACAAAAATACTATTGCCAATCTCGTCCAGACTTACGACGATTGCATCTCCGACCATAAACTATTTCAATGTAAGTTTCAAGCGCCAGCAATAAAATCCAACGACACTAACATTAATGAGTTGGGGCCACAGAATCACCATGGCAAATCGGATTGCTTGTCTACTAGCTACTGCCGCTCGATCCACAATAGAGACATCAAAGTTTGAGTAGAGGTTGAGTCTGACGGTGGCAGTATATTCCTACCAGATTAATTTGAATATGAGTTTCCAGTCGGTAGATAAAGCGAGATCAAGCTCACAGCAATATACATTGTCCAGAATAAGGTAGTGCTCAGAAATGTAAGCAGTGTAAGAATGAACATGGAAAGGCTGGCTCTGTTATTGACACCTTTAAGGATGCCATTACGACTACAGTGCCATCGCAAACATGATGAGTCTTTGTGTTACAACTTGAGAGAAACATTACCTACAGCAAGGTGGTAACAGCAATAGGAAATATCAAAAGATACATTCCTGGAAGGGCAGTTAGCTGCAGTGAGCTCCTTGAGAGGGGTAAATTCAACGCATACCATAGAAAAAGGACATAAAAATAGCAACCAAGAGATTCTCATGGATGGTTAGACCAATTTCTCTAAGTGCGCTCTGTTCTTCTGGGGTCATCGTAGAGAACAAACGAAAGCTCAAGTGGAGAATAAAATGGGAGGGGAGAACTGATGAAAGTAGGGCAATGGTGCGTAATTTATACCATCTGTAATGAATCAACAGATCTTGATCTTCCACATCCCCAACCTATCCTCGAGTAGAATGAGAATGAATTTGAATCAAATCGCATAAGATGAATTTTGAGATGTAAGTAGTCCTAAGCGGCAGCTCCAAAGCAGTATCAATATACCGTCAACATCGCGCGTCGATTGTACCTTCAAATTGAACAAGGAAAAGGTGTTGGCAGATTGGACGAAACAAAAGATGATGCAGATGATGATGATGCTCATCGAATACATGAGGTGCAGTGATATGTAGGAGAATCTACACTACTAAGGATGGGTTAGGTTGCATAGCTTCGCATTGGGAGGTACAGCAAGAACAACTTGATGCATATTGCCTTTGTAGAAGTGTCGGTTAATCGCATATGCGTAATTGTTTCCAACGAAAGCTATTTCTTCAGGAGTAAGTTTTTGCTCAGCGACAAGTTGATGATGACACCAACAAGAAAGGACGTCAGCGTTGTAAGCGGCTCTTAGAGCTCATTGTCGATGTTCTCGTTTAAGTTGAATATAGCCATTTGCACGGTCCCAAAAACGAACCGTGATGGCGTCAGCCACCGAAGAGCGGGGGGCAAACCTTGCTACGTAGGCGTACGTGTTGTTCTAAACAGATCATAAGGCCCGGTAGTTGGAAGAAGCGTAGAGCGATGTGACCAATGAGAGGAATGTTTGTAGCGGTAGGAGAGCTGGCGGTGGATTTGATACTAGGACGCTCCGCAATCAGTAATGTATCTTATACGCTAGTTAGCCACTCACAATAACTGTATCAAGTGCAATAGGTTTTCCTACTCCTACTCTGAAATCATCGACCAGTCCTTTCCCGGCTTTAAGCACCAGTCTGCTCGAACCCGAACCTTGCCCTTGTATTTCGAAAGCCCTCTCCAACGTATTTTTCCAACGGTACCCTCCACCAATCGACATTTTCCTGGTAGGACGCGGGATTCGAGTGTTTCTGACCGGAAAAATCAGAATAGAGGGATTTGAGCCGGGATTACGAAGCTGAGATGAATGGGGGCGAGGAAATTAGAGCTGAGGACTTGGGTGGCGTTCTGCACGGGGAAGAATGAGCACTTCGAGCGGCCGTTGAGAGCTGAGTATTAGATTAGATGAAGCAGCTTTGGGCGGTACTCCTACAAGTAAGTACATCATGCATGAAAGAACAATGAAGACGCTCGGAGTCGGAAGACCGGTGGCGCGTCAATCAGTGAGCTCGTTCGTTATTCTGTGGCCGCAGTAACCAGTTTCAAGTGTCTTCGAAAGATGAAGAAACATTCACGTTACATGATCATCTCATCGCCATGATTCAAATCAAGTTGGAAACCTAGGAAACCAATGCTAAGCGGACGATGAACAACTGGCTTATTAGGACCTATGCTGAACCATTCTGGAAGTCGTTGAGCTAACTGCAGAATCGGATGATAAAGTAAATGTTGAAAACTAGTGAGAGTTAGGCGAGAGTCAAAAGAACCAAGTTAATAGGCGCTGAACTATAACTCTTTCAATCGGCAACAGTTTTATCAGGCTGAACACTGTTTAGGCTTTTCTCGAGGTGCATATCAGGCTCGAGCGCTGACGAGAATGCTCGAGAAGGCAAAATATGGTTGCAATAATCTGATCCTCTGCAATATCATTGCAGTACACGACGACTGACTCCAATAATCTTGGTCGGATTGATTCACAACTGAGGGAGATGCAGCCCAAATATATGACGGTATTTTTCATCGTAAAAAGGTACTGGATAAGCAGGCCCCAGAAACTACCGCCAACCTTTGTCCGGAATAGCGTATTTTAGGTCGCGGTTTTGGCGATTTTCCTGTCCTTTTATAGCGTATTTTAGGCCAAAAATAGTGCTTCCCTGTCCCGATATAGCGTACTCCAGGTGGGCGCGCGAGCGCCGAGCCGAAAACTTAACGTATTTTGGCCGTATTCGGTCGAAGAAGCAGGAAGCAGGAAGCCTCAGGATTCTCAATTGATCTACAATTATAGACTGTCAATGAAATGAGCGAGTCTAGCTCTGATTCGGATGTGGAAAGCGATAATGATAGCACGCTCCCTCTCTTTTCATGTGTGGTCCAAATGTATCATCTCCACACCCATGCACCCATTGCAAATGTTTTGTATCATCTTGGGATGGATGCGCTCTCGGGTTCGCATGGTCAGATGAAGTTGAACAAGCGGTCAAGGAAACGATGGCAGGCATTCCAGAAGCAGGACGCGAAAAAAGGCTCTCAAAGCATTTCCTGCAGTCACAATCAAAATACCGACAACGAAGGTCACTGAAAAACGTGTTCCGGCCTCTTGAAAGTATGTAGAAGCTACTAAGCTTGCTTGGAATTATTTTTGGAATTATAGCGATTTTTTTCGAATTCACGTGACCGTCCCTGTCCGAAATAGCGTATTTGAGACCAAAATCATAGCGTACTTGAGGCCACTTGGCTGGACAAGGGTAGGGGGAGTTTCTGGGGGCCTGGATAAGCTTACATTGTACTTTGGGTACTCCATGGTTTGTGTAGCGATATTGTACTCAAAGGGTCAAATATTCTAGTCAATCAACTTATTTCTTGTTGAACGTGAGTTGTGAAAGTACTTGGAGAAGCTACTGATCCTGTGAGACCCTGTGAGACCCTGTGAGTCTGGTTGACACCAACTGAGCATTGGTTGAGACCTGTTGACATTCACTGACCCCAGGATTATGTACTTCTTGGACCCGTGAACGTGTCACTGACTTCATCATCTACTACTGTCTTTTTACCACCATTGCTTTGTCTTCAAGTTGTTCATATGAGTTTTGAGTTTCTTTTCCTGCACATTCCCACGCTCTTGCCTGAAATTCTCTCAGATGTAGATCAGAGAAGCTCAAGAGTATGCCACAGGAGCTCAAGAGTACACCACTGGAGCTCAAGAGTATGCCACAGGAGCTCAAGAGTACGTCACTGGAGCTCAAGAGTACGCTACCAAAAGCTCAAGAGTACGCTGGGAAGGTATGCAAGTAAAATCAATAGTTTCAGATATACACAACTGAGTGGCCAGAGCAGAGATACCTATAAGTGGAACCTAGCAGCATATCAAATTCAATGCTGGTAAAGTACACATTGGAATTAACAATTATCATCAAGTACCCACAAGTAGTAAAAATATGTGCTAAAAGTACGTCCACGGAGTAAAAACAGCCAATTTTGAGTAAGATGTACATTAAATGATGAAAAATGGCTTCATACAAATATCCTTGTGCATACCGTCCGCATCATAGATACTGAAAACGTCATGCGTAGCGCGTACGAGCTTTATGCTTGGTCTATGGTTCCTCCGGGATACAGCAGAGTACCATCGATAGGATTTGTACTATCTCTTAGGCTGCGGGCTAGCCGGATCCTTCAAATCCACAGCTTGGTACTTGCTATGGGTTCTGTTAGTGCTAAGGATGGCCAGGGACAGGAGAATGAACGTGACCTCAATTTCGGTGTGACAGTCGCATATTCGTCAACTTGAACCTAGCGACGATGGCCCCTGTTATACCTGCGCTCTACGGGCTCGTGCAGGCTCGTGCTCACGTATGAAGAATACGAAATATTCGCAAAATATCGTGCTCCGAAGGAGTATAGTAGCCCCGAATGCAAGGGTGATGCTGCTTATGCCTTGGACTGGACACCTTCACATTCGTTCCTGGCGCTCATGCTCACAAAGCGCCAGCTCACGCTCACATTCAGCCGGCTCACACTCACGTCCTGTACAGTCATTCTCATCATTTAGCGCGATTGAGGAATTTTGTTTGTTTAGTTTATGCACAAATAATACCACACAAATCTTTCACTCCTGCTACCATGGTCTGCTACCTAAATGACTGACCGAAACGATGAGGAGCTTGTCGCGCTCATCAATTGACTTCCCAGTAACATTCTGAACGTGTTTCGGGATCGAGTACGTAAATAATCTATGACAGGAGGGCATTTTGAGGCAAGTATCCAGTCTCTTAATGCTCGATTTTAATCTTACTCAGTATCATAGCTCGGAAACTCAATTTCAACACACTCCAAAAGGTCTAGAATTCCCTCCAAAGTGGCGTTCTCAGAAACTCCCGCAATTCGGAGTTTGACCAAACCTTCCGCAAGCTGAATTGGGATGCCAACAAAAACGAAAGAGAAGAAGACAATTCTCCTTCAGCTACTACAGGTAATGCATCGCCACTTCTGACTGTGAGTTCTGATTTCCAAGTCTTTTGGTACAATTAATTCATTCATTACTATAGTATATAATGTCCCAGATCCACTTGCATGGTTGTTCCGGGACAGCTTCGAATAACAACAACTTTGGTGCTGTGGACTTTGATTGGTAATATGAATATGGCTGGGACCAGGTTTGACTTGAACGCCGGTGCCACCTTTGGTGCGAATATGGACTTTGGCATTGGTATGGGTATGAATTTCGGTGCTGGTAGTGGTATGAACTTTGGCGCGGGTTCTGATTTCTCAATGTAGTCAAGTTGACTTTATTATTATCATAGCTTATTAATACTGTATAACTTTGAACGAATGTATTTCATTCAAGTTTTAATCATAACTTCATACAATATCGACTACTTAATCTATGGCGCCAGGGGTGTATGTGACTTTGAGGTCTGTGGATGTGAGTGTGAGCCAGTTATCAGTGAGAGTGAGCCTTGCAAATGTGAGCATGGGCCATCTGAATGTGAGCGTGAGCTGGCGGAATGTGAGTGTGAGCGCCAGGAACAAATGTGAAGGTGTCCGGTTGTGTGGTCACCCATGCCTTGGACTGCACATGCTGGAAAAGGCACTGCTGAATGTTGCACTGGTGCACAGTTTAAATAAATCAGTACCAGTTCATGGTGCATTCAATTTTTGAAAATTACTTAAACTGTCTTGCATCAGTTCGAATCTGTGCAAATTAATACTAATACAAGCTTTGGGCACTCTTATTATGCTGACATTACATTTCCAATGGTATATACATGATGAACAGGACATTTACCAACTGGGTTGGCATTATTATGTTGAGGTACTCTATCTTTAGATGTAAAGATGACCAGTTCAAGCCAGTTTAAATTGTGAATTGCATTGAATTGCACTGAGGAACTGCACTGCTAAAGGTTGCACTGATGCACCATTTAAACCAGTGCCAGTTTACAATTCATCCAGGTTTCAAAAAATCTTGCACTGGTGCAATTCATGATTCATTGAAAATTTAGCAAATAAACATCAGGGAATATGGTCTGGGCCCAGGATGATCCAGGTCACTTAGGCAGCCTAGGCCACCTAGGAATAATGCAAAAACTTAAGACACCTCAGGTATCCTAGGCCTCCTAGGCCTCCTAAGCCTCCTAGGCATTCTGGGGGCTATCCTGGGCTATCCTGGGGCATCCTGGAGCAACCTGAGGCAGCCTGAGGATACCCCCAGAATGCCTAGGATGCTTAGGATGCTTAGGAGGCCTAGGATACCTGAGGTGTCTTAAGTTTTTGCATTATTCCTAGGTGGCCTAGGCTGCCTAAGTGACCTGGGGTCATCCTGGGCCCAGACCATTTTTCCTGACGAACTGAATTGAATTGGACCTTAAAACCCTACATATGAGAACAAGGAGTTGGTGAGTATTTTGTAGTTTTTTCAATTTTCCAGAACCTCAAATTCACAGATATTGAATATCTTGTGAATATCTTGGCTTGGTCAAAAGATATGGCTTCATTAATTTGACAGTATGATTTTTTGTATGTGTAATCTTTGAGGATCTTACACTTAAACAGCATAGAACAAGCAGTTCTGCATTGTTTTGTTGTAGAAGTATGAGTAGAGTTGTAATAATAATGATAATTATTGTGCAGAGCTCAGAATCTCTTATATACTGTACAAGAATTATTCTAGAACTATCTACAATGTACTATAAGTGCTGTGCTTGAGCTATGCTCAAGTAGCTGAGTAAGAGATAAGTAATACTGTATTAGAGTACATACAAGATCTGGAGTTGTTGATCTGATGTCAAAGCGTAGGCTACAACATGTTTCTCATGAGATTTTTTACTGATAAGGATGATAGAGATCTTAAAATATGATATTCACTTACATGGGGGCATGGTGTGAGAAATTACTCTTGCTATGGACAGAAAGTGTGATTCTTGGTGATTTTGCATATTCCTGCATACAAAATGTGGGGCCTGCATATATGACACTTGGAATTAGTGTACAGAGATGGTGTAAGCCTCACTATAATGAAACCTGGGCTCAATAACATCATATCACAATTTTATTCTGCATTCTTTGTGAATTTGCCCTACAAAAAACACTGTTTGTCACTTTGTGGTGCAAAATATAGGAGCTTACTGTATACCAGCTACCAGGAAGTATGTGGGATGATTGCAGGAGACCAAATACCCTAATTTGGTAGAGATAAAACTGTCAATTCTTCCATCTGTGCCCATTTCGAAACACATTTTTCAAAAAACCAAATATAAAAATTGTAGTAGAGAAATTGAGAAACAATTGCCCTCTTATTTGTTCAAATAAAAGTTATGTGCAGTCATATCAGTGTCAGAGTGTAATATAGCTAATAAAGACCCTATAAAATGTGCATTAAGGGGAGCACAAATGGAGGATATTGCAGTTGGCCTTCTACCAGATAGGAGTATTTGATCTCCTGCACTCATACCACATACTTCCTGGTAGCTGGTATACAGTAAGCTCCTATATTTTGCACCACAAAGTGACAAACAGTGTTTTTTGTAGGGCAAATTCACAAAGAATGCAGAATAAAATTGTGATATGATGTTATTGAGCCCAGATCTCATTATAGTGAGGCTTACACCATCTAGAATTGAAAACACTACAAAATACATCAGCAAAACCTGGTTATTGGTCATAGAAGTTATAGCAACTCATAGAAAATTATAGCAGCCATAGTTCTCTACAGAACTATGGAGTGCTATGGGTTTCTATAAGCTCCTATGAGCTCCTATGAGGCTACCGAGCATTCGAAGCAACTGTTAACTCATTTCGGCATCTTGACAGCTGTCATTTTCACCCGCTAACACTATATAAGAATCGACGCATTTTCAACGCATTGTTGTAACTTCCCCAAGTTCCCTTTTTTTTCCAAGTCACTCAGTAAGTGTCCGAACTCAAGCCTTCAACTTCATGTCTCAATTTTTTGCAGCATTTGATTCTAAGCATCAATCGCTACTTACAATAATAAGTACTTGTACTGTGGCTTGAGTCATTTATGTATACACTAGTTAATGTAGTTCTAGTCTCGCTATAGTATTATCCTACTACAAACATGACAATATGATGGTTTATTATGATTATTCTGGTCTCATTTGGTCTCGCGAGCGTTGCGCGAGTGAGGGAAACAATTCAAAAGAATAATATATTTAGTTCGAATTGGACCCTGACATGTCCTGACAGACGACGTTCCCGAGAAATCCATAGCAATCCATAGAACCCCATAGCATGCCATAGTTCTCCACAAAGGGTACCCTTGCTATGGGCTCTATGAGTGCTATGAGTGCTGTGGAGAACTGTGGAGTTCTCCCTAGCATGCCCAGGTTTTGCTGATGTACTCACCAACCCCTTGTTCTCATATGCCCCTGCTCATGAGATATTAAGGTCACAAGTCAAATTTCACTTTTTTGGTTAATTTCTGGCACCACAGTAGATGGGAAATGACCATGAAAGAAAGACCCAATATGTCAGAATAAAGGTCAAAATGAAACACCCCATCCTTTGATTACATGGCCTTCTTCTGCACATGCAAAGATGGTATTCTTCCAAAAGAAACTTGAGTTGGCAGTGAGGATCCACTCCCATTCACACAGATGTTCCAGATCAACACACACACAAAATGTGATACTGGCATGAAGTGATTTCTTTGACAACATTGATGATGGCTCTTCATTTCACTGCCATATTCTCAGAGGTGTAAGTGAAGGCATTCAGTCTCAGATCCTCTTTGAGCTGCATCAGCAAAAACCGTTTTGGGCCCAGGAGGATCTAAGGTCACCTCGTCCTCTTAGGCAACCTGAGGCATCCTAGTTGGCCCAGGATAAAGGGTAAAACTTTGGATACCTCAGGTACCCTAGTCATCCTAGGTGTCCTGGGAGATCCTGGGATGTCCTGGGGCATCCTGGGGCATCCTGAGGCATCCTGGGATGGAACTTTTATCCTAGGATGCCTCAGGATGCCCCAGGATGCCCCAGGACATCCCAGAATCTCCCAGGACACCTAGGATGACTAGGATACCTGAGGTGTCCAAAGTTTTACCCTTTTTCCTGGGCCAACTAGGATGCCTCAGGTTGCCTAAGAGGACTAGGCAACCTTAGATCCTCCTGGGCCCAAAACAGTTTTTCTGATGACTGCTTGACCTTATAACAAAAGAATTAGTTCACAAAGAGAATGAAAAACCAAGTATATGCACTATATTATTTGCCAGACCTTTTGTTAGTGCATTTCAGGCTCCCCCAATTTCCTTCTTCTTAGTTAGACCAAAGTGTAACAATCCACTATCTATTATGAAGTAAATCCAGGGGTGTCAGAGGTCCTAGCTCCATGGAATCCATGGACTATAAATGTACATCAGCAAAACCTGGGTGTTTGCCACAGAACTGTCCAGCTCTGTCCAGCACCCACAGCACCCACAGCAAGGTCCCCCTCTGTCCAGAACTGTGGACTGCTGTGGACTGCTGTGGATTGCTATGGATCTCACAGGTACACCATCTGAAATCAGCATCAGGGTTCTATTCAATACCAAATGCATTACTTTTTTGAATTGTTTCCTTGGCCCGGGTTTGCGAGAGTGAAATCGGAGCAAAATTATGGTCATAAAATCATTGTCAAATGCAAAAAATACTAGTACTAGTTTGCAACTACTGGGTCTACAGTACTCTATGTAAGACTAAGTACTAACTGCTACCTTAATGTCTACTTTAGTGTGAATGGAGCTAAAAGAAATGATCAAACATATATTGAGGACCTCAAACTTACAGTCCAAGTCAAGTTGAGCTCAGTGGGGGGAGAAAAAGTTGAACATTGAAACCGCATCATGTGTGCACTGATTAAATAACATCCCAGATCCCTGTCACCGCATCAGGCCATATCCATCAGTTGAGAATGACAGATGTCAGAATGGTTGAGCAATGCCCAACCCACAGCAGCCACAGCACCTGTGGCTGCTGTGGGTTGCTGTAGGTTGCTGTGGGTGCTGTAGCATTCACCCAGGTTTTGCTGATGTAGTAGTCTGTGGAATCCATGGATTACAGAATAATGTAAGTCTAATACCTTGGAATTACTAGTACTAATGTTGGTACTGATAACTCAGAGTTTTGAGTACTAATGTAAGTACTAATAACTTGGAGCTACTAGTACTAACATTAGTACTTATGACTCCAAGTTATTAGTACTTACATTAATACTAATAACTTGGAGCTACTAGTACTAATATTAGCACTTACATTAGCCCTAATAACTTGGAGTTACCAGTACTAACATAGTACCAACATTGGCATTTATTACTCTGAGTCATTAGTACGTACATTAGTACTAATAACTTGGAGTAACCAGTACTAACATGGTACTAACATTAGTATGTATAACTCTAAGTTATAGGTACTTACACCAGTACTAATAACTTGGAGTAGCCAGTGCTAACATACTACTAACATCAGGACTTATCACTTGGAGTTATAAGTATTGATGTTAGTGTTGAAATCCATATCAGCTGATCAAGTTGGATATGGCAAAGGACATCAGAGTCCCACAATTGGGGTCCTGTAGACTGGCAATAGGAATACTATATATATATTGATAGCACATGAATATTTTAAAGTACTTATATAGGCCATAGTTATTCATATACAGTACTTGTTTGGCTCTGGGCCTGCATGAGGTCACATGTTCAATATATTCATTGCTGCCCTTATTATTCTTTTCCAACATTAAGTACTATGTTAGTACTGGTTACTCCAAGTTATTAGTACTAGTGTAAGTACCCATAACTTGGATTTATACATAGTAATGTTAGTACTATGTTAGTGCTGGTTACTCCAAGTTATTAGTACTAATGTAAGTACTAATAACTCGGAGTCATAAGTGCTAATATTAGTACTAGTAGCTCCAAGTTATCAGTACTTACATTAGTACTTAATACTCTGAATTATCAGTACCAATATTAGTACTAGTGACTCCAAGTTATTAGTACTTACAACATTCTGTAGTTCATGGATTCCATACACTACAAAATGTTGTAGTCCATGGATTCCATGCACTACAATATTTTGTAGCTCATGGATTCCATGCACTACAACATTTTATAGTTCATGGATTCCATACACTACAACATTTTGTAGTCCATGGATTCCATACATTACAACATTTTGTAGTTCATGGATTCCATAGGGCTAGGACCTCTGGCACCCCTGGAATCTAGGGCCCTGGATTTCCTGTGGATTTACTTCATATTAGATAGTGGATTGTTACACTTCATCAGAAAAAACTGTTTTGGGCCCAGGAGGATCTAAGGTCACCTAGTCCTCTTAGGCAACCTGAGGCATCCTAGTTGGCCCAGGAAAAAGGGTAAAACTTTGGACACCTCAGGTATCCTAGTCATCCTAGGTGTCCTGGGAGATCCTGTCCTGAGGCATCCTAGGATAAAAGTTCCATCCCAGGATGCCTCAGGATGCCCCAGGATGCCCCAGGACATCCCAGGATCTCCCAGGACACCTAGGATGACTAGGATACCTGAGGTGTCCAAAGTTTTACCCTTTTCCTGGGCCAACTAAGATGCCTCAGGTTGCCTAAGAGGACTAGGTGACCTTAGATCCTCCTGGGCCCAAAACAGTTTTTGCTGATGTTTGGTCTAACTAAGAAGATAGAAATTGGGGCAGCCTGAAGTGGTTGGTGTGACTACAACTCCAATTGGATGCGAATGTTGAACAAGGGATATGAGTCCACATTCTGGGAGATTTCCAGGTGTACAAGGACTAGGATGCCAAAGAGCACAAATTTGCTGCCTCTTGTTGCATCAATGGCAAAGACATCCTCAAGATTGAGGATTTTTGGGATACAAATGAGCTGAAATTCATGAAGACCATCCCTCCACTTCATTACACGCTTTTTGACAATAGAATTCATGATATTCACGCCTTCGTTCGACTTGAATGAGACTCGAATGTCATTCGGAAGTATACAGTACTTTGGCGCCCTACGGTTTCCTACGGACCGAGCGGTGGCGATGCATAAACCTTACTAATAATTTCTATAGCTGCAGAAGGGCGCGCCTACTGTAGGACTAAATGCATAGAACATTTTCCTGTTGGGTCAAGTGAACAAAGAAGATTGGGGTGATTTTAGACCAAATGTAGAGCTAGTGCACTGATTGAACTGTATATAGATTGCAATGAATAAGCATCACTCATTGCAGTAGTAGTATGTAGATAACAGCGGGCCCCAGCACTTGACAGCACCGGACATTGCTTGCCAGCACCGGACACTGCTTGCCAGCACCATAAGCGCTCTCTCCGGCATCCACCGGAGCATCTATGTGTTGGGACGCTGGAGCGCTGGGAATGCTGGGCAGTTTTCTCGAGAACTACCTGCATCATACAGGTTTTCCTGATGTGATATGATCTGTCAAAGACTGTCATCTATGGACTCTATAGGTTGCTGTAGATTAGCCACCACCCAGGTTTTGCTGATATTATGTATTGGTGCAAGGTCACTTGCAATATCAATGTGCAGGTCCAAAGTCTTGCTCTCATGCTGCTCTGAGTGTTAACTACTGCAAAGAAAGCCTGGATCTCATCAGACATCTATCTTACTCTAGGATCCAGTGTGAGGATGCACTTGATGAGCATCCATGTATATCTGGATCTTTAACTTGAACATTTTCTTACATAGTGAACAGAGAAGGGAAGACCGAGCTTGGAAAACATGGAAATTAGTTTGGAAATATAAATTCTGACAAATATTGTGAAAAAATTGCTGAACTTGCCAAGGATGTCCACTAAGATATCACACTAGCTGAGAATGCATCTGGATGAAATGTTCTAAGGAGCTCTCTTGGATCTGGAACAACATTCACTTGCGTATTGTTCAGGAATCTTGAGGTTAGGACAGATGTAATAGATATATATTGAAGAAAGCTGGCACAAAGCAAGAGTAAGTAAGATAATATGTAAATCCAAAATTACTTGTACAAAGCAAGAATGCTAAAGGGGCTTGTTTCATCCCAAGATAGTAGTTGTACCGAAAACAGAACCTAATCAGTTTCTGAGCAATACTCTTGCAGTAACAGGGACCAAAATAATTAATAAATAAAAAAGAGTATCACCTACCATCTTTTGAAGAGAGGATGCAAAAAAACAAAAAATTAAGAACATTGCAAGATTTTTCATGAAAATCAATATAACAGAGTGGCGCTTCCCAATCACTTCCTTCTGAAGTAAAAGCTCCTCTTCTTGCAGCTTCTCAGCTGCCTTTAACTTTCCACGTGCCTGATATGTAATTCCAAGATTCTCCATAGAGGTCAATGTATGAGGGTGGAGCTCCCCAATCACTTTCTTTTGCAGCAAAAGCACCTCCTCTTGCAGCTTCTCAGCTGCCTCCAACTTTCCTTGTGCCCAATATACAAGTCCAAGATTGTTCATGGTCATCAATGTATCAGGGTGATGCTCCCCAATCACCTCCTTATACAGCCAAAGTGCCTCCTGTTGCAGTTTCTCAGCTGCATCAAATTTTCCATGTGCAAGATATGTAACTCCAAGATTATTCATGGACTTCAATGTATCAGGGTGGCACTGTCCAATCACTTCCTTGCGCATCAAAAGCACCTCCTTCTGCAGTTTCTCAGCCACCTCTAATTTTCCCTGTGCCCGATATGTACTTCCAAGATTGCTCATGGATTTCAATGTATCAGGGTGGCACTCCCCAATCACTTCCTTGTGAAGTAAAAGCACTTCCTCTTGCAGCTTTTCAGCAGCCTCAAATTTTCCACATGCATGATATGTAATTCCAAGATTGTTCATGGAGACCAATGTATGAGGGTGACACTTTCCAATCACTTCATTGCGCAGCAAAACCACTTCCTCTTGCAGCTTCTCAGCTGCTTCAAATTTTCCACATGCCCAATATGTAAGTCCGAGATTGTTCATGGAGCTCAATGTATCGGGATGGCGCTCCCCAATCACTTCCTTTTGCAGTAAAACCACTTCCTCTTGCAGCTTCTGAGCCATCTCTAATTTACCACATGCCCAATATATAACTCCAAGACTGTTCATGGAGCTCAATGTATTAGGATGATGTTTCCCAAGCACTTCCTTCAGCAGCAAATGTTGGAATATCAAAGGTAAATATATATTCTATCGAACTATACATGGAATGTTTTCTCGTAGTCTCCACTTGTTTGTATCACCATCCCATGC
>ML769542.1:102449-162503 GCA_009733575.1 Gymnopus androsaceus JB14 | reverse complement strand
TTACTAACAGAACCTAGGATTATTGGTTCTGCGCAGTTCTAGCCTTAGCCGAAAAATCGGCGTATCAGCGTGTGTCTATCAACTCGTCCGACTGTGAGTGTCATCGTGTATACGACATTTACACTTTTTTTTTGATATCTATTACGCTGTCTATTCGATGAGCCCTATCGTCGAACTGAAGTTCCCTTTCTTTATCTCGCCCTTTCCCAAACGTTCCAAACTTCTCTTTTACGCGACATACGCGTCGCTCTCTTTCACCCTCGTCCAAATATCGCTCTGCGATTCTTGTTCTTGACGCCATTGGCATAGATTCTTGTCTTGTTTCTTGACGCGTTTCACGTATCTCCGTCACTGTCCTCGTTCAACGTTCTTGTTAAATTTCTCCTCGTACACTCGCCATTTGTCGAACAGAAGATTTACAATCTTGTTTGATTTAGGTGTATGACCGGTAGAAAACCCTCGCCCAGTCCAAAACCCATCTCTTCCAGCGAAGAAAGGGCCGCACGCGCCTTACGTCGGTCCAGCTCGGTTGTTGATACTCCTCGAATTCCAACGTCTACCTTCACTCCTGCTGTCGAATCAGTCAGCGAAGCGGAAGGGCTCGACGATCATAACTCTCCCAATCCCATATCCGAAACGCCGACACCTAACAGTGCGGTTATCTCCCTACCACGTTCACGCAGCCACTCCTTGCACTCAAACTCATCCGACGACATGTCTCCCAATCTGAGTGGCACCGGTTTCATCGACATGGGCACTACAAAGACTGGCTGTCTGTTGTTAGTCGCTCATCCGACACTCGAGGCACTGGAAGAATACTTCGATTATTCAACCATCAATCATGACGAACGCTCCATCACAGACGACGCTGTGAAGAAGAAGGATTTCGTTCGAGGTTTCATGAAGTGGAAGAACCTTCAAGATATCCTCGCCGAGATTGAACCTGACCTCGAGGACAAACCTTGGATCGAGAAGCTTCCTGACCAACCTGAGTCGTCTAAGGACTACGTCAGCCGTCCCTTCTTCGACGAGATTCGCAACCATATCTTGGGAAGCGACTGGGCTTGTCTGCACGACTTGAAGAGGGACGGTTATGTGATGCTTCATGATGCCAGAGGTTTCTCGAAGTTGTGTACACTTATGGAAAGTCATAACCGCTCTCTACGTGGTACTCAGTTCCACAAGCCCGACGAAGGTCCTCCAGGCTCTGATCATCCAGAAGTTACCCAATAAATTCCGCGCCGACCTCGTTGACTGCGAAGTCTCTGAACAACTTCCTTACTCTGAGTGGAAGAAGGAATGCCAGAGTGTTGAGAGACGTTGTCCTCCTGGTGGACCAGCTTATACATCCGAGCAGAAGAACCGCCAGAAGAAGTCCGATAGCCAGGTCGTTGCTCGCGAACAATCAATTGCCTCCCCGCTCGTATTCGTCTCAATCTATCCCTGATTCCCATAAATTTCTGAAGCTCAGTGCAGGACAACGTTCCCTTCTCATGTCCGTCGAGGCCTGCTTCAGGTGCTACACTCTTTACGCTGGTCACATTGGTGACCAATGCCCTACTAAGAAGCCTCCCGTTCTTTCCGTTGCCTATAGACCCTTGACCGACGCTGATGTCTCCTTCGCAAAGAAGTGCCACGAGCACTCTCCGACTAATAGCATTCCAGTACGAATTTGTACTGAAACAAAATTCGTCTTCTCAAGCTTCTGTCCGTCCCTGTCGCTGCTGTCCAGTCCAGATTGCCACTGACTGAGATTCCCGATTTTGGTCAACCCATCTCTGCGCCTGGTTCATTCAACATTCAACCGCATGGGGTCCATGCTATTTACGGTGCCCGTCCTATCATCCACTCCTCGTCCGGCGCAGGTGTTTATGGAACGTCTCTGGATCGCGGATTTGACTATGGCTCGGCATCGGGTCCTGTACGCCGTCCAGTTGCTGCCATGGTTCCCTCCAGACGTGCAGAGCGGGAGTATTATGATGATGACGATGCTCCCGGACACAAACTAGTCTCGCCATCCTATGGCCGCAACACTCGCCGTCGTGATGACTCTTCTGAGAAGTCCTTCAGACGTGACTCGAAATCCCGTGCTCCCCGTCGTTCTCGTTCTCAGTTCAGATTCTCGTTCTGGTTCACTGTTCTCCTAGAAACGATAGGACTTCTGATGAAGAAGAAGGAAGCCGTCGTGATGATGAAGGTCCCTCTAACCGTGAGGCTGATCTTCGTAGTCGACTGCGAGGTCGTGAGGTTAATCCTGCTAGTCGTGGTCCCTTGTCGACGGAGACACGCAAGCATGTTCGTGCCCGTTCTGCGCCCTCGGTGAGTCCCGATTCCATGCCCCTTGTGCTCCCACACCTCCCACACTCGAATGGCGTGCGAAGATTAATGGTCCTTTGGGTTTCACCGTTGAGGATCTGCTACTTGATAGCGCCTGTCCCTTTGTCTTGATTCATGCTAACCTTGTGTCTTCTTTAGGCTTGAAACGTCATCGCTTGCATCGTCCCCAGGAGATGACTCTCGCTATGTCCACTGGGTCAAATGAAACCTTCGCTTCTCATGAATTCTGCAAAGTACAAATTGATGATCCCTCGCTCTCTTGGTATTCGTGCACAGTACGTGCTCTAATTGTTCCTTCTCTTTGTGCACCTATGATCCTCGGACTCCCGTTCCTTACCCACAATAATCTTGTTATTGATTACAGTTTGCGGACAGTAATTGATAAGCTTTCCGGTTTTGATTTGTTGCATCCTACCACCTGTATCCCTGCACCCTTACCTACATCGCCGAAAGAACGTCGCAGACGTCTTCTTCTCGACCAACAAGACCTGTTGGATCAGAAGAAACTTGTATTTGTTGAACTTATTGCCTTCATATACGATAATAAACACTTTCGTCGGTTTACTCGGTCTGAGTTCCCTGTTCGCGCTTTCGATGTGGTGGCTGCAGTTCGTGCACGTATCGAGGACCTGGAAAATCGCGAACGTCTGGATAAACTGTCTGATAAGTTCAAATCAGACTACGCTGACGTGTTCACTCCAATTGCCCACATGTCAAACCTTCCTGAGGATATCACTTGTAAGATTACGCTCAAGGATGCAAATCAGATTATCCAAACTCGTGGTTACGCATCGCCTCGCAAGTTCAAGGATGCTTGGTCTACTCTTATTCAACAGCATCTTGACGCGGGACGTATTCATCCCTCGAATTCACCATATTCCTCTCCTGCCTTTCTGATACCAAAAGCTGACCCGAGTGCCTTACCACGTTGGGTTAATGACTTCAGGAAGGTTAATGCAAACACAGTCCCCGATCGACACCCATTGCCGCATATAGATGACATTATTGCTGCCTGTGCAAAAGGCAAGATCTGGGGGAAAATGGATATGACAGACTCCTTCTTCCATACTCGCATGCACGAGGACTCTATCCCACTTTGTGCTGTCCATACTCCTCTAGGACTATACAAGTGGACAGTTATGCCCCAAGGCCTCCGTAATGCTCCTGCTTGCCATCAACGGCGTGTAACCCAGGCCCTTCGTGAATACATCGGGAAATTTTGTTATATTTATGTCAATGATATAATTATCTGGTCGAACTCTGAGGAGGAGCATGCCGAGCATGTACGCTTGATCCTGGAGGCCCTCCGAAAGAATAAATTTTACATGAACCCAAAGAAGTGCAAGTTTTTCTTGCCTGAGCTTGACTTTCTGGGTCACCACATTTCGCGACGTGTTGTTGAAATCCAGTCATCCAAAGTAGAAGCCATTGTCAATTACCCGACGCCTACCAATGCTTCTGAAGTCCGCCGATTCTTGGGTATGGTTCGCTTTGTGGCAGGTTACTTAGACATGTTGGCTGAATATACTCATTTCCTGACGCCTCTGACCACAAAGGATTGCGACAAGAATTTTCCTCCTTGGACTGACAACCATGCACACGCGTTTGACTCAATTAAACATTTGGTTGCTTCTCGTAATGTACTGACGGTTATTGACCATGATAACATGGGCAATAATAAAATCTTCTTGGTCACGGATGCTAGCAGATTTCCGTTGTGGTGGGGTTCTAATGTATGGACCTACGTTGGACTCTGCACGACCTGTCGCATTTGATTCAGCTCAATTCTCAGGCGCTGAACTGAACTACCCTGTCCATGAGAAAGAACTGCTAGCTATCGTCGGCTGCCTTAGAAAATGGAGGGCTGACTGCCTTGGTATGAAAATTTACATGCTCACGGATCATAGAACCTTGGAAAATTTTGAGACTCAAAAAGATTTGAGTCGTTGACAGTTACGTTGGCAAGAGGAACTGAGCCAATTTGACCTCGACATTGCGTACATCTGCGGGGAGGACAACCCTGCTGCAGATGCGCTTAGTAGGATTCGCTTAGGTGCCCTGCCGTCGGACCATGCCAATAATGTTGCTGGTTTATGCAGATGATGACCCCATCGATCCACCTAACGTATCCTCTTGGAAAAACTAACCCGTTTACTTGCGCGTCGGTGTTGTCCGTGAAGGCGGATCGTGAATTCATGGATGACATTCGAGCTGGGTATGAAAATGATGAGCTTATTCATAAGTTTAGTAAACGGTGGCTCGCTCGTACCTGGTATCGAACACCGGGATAGCCTGTGGTACGTTAATGATCGACTTTACGTGCCACACTACAAGTCTATGAGGGAGGACCTGTACCACCTCGCTCATGATACGTGTGGCCATTTCGGCGGTGACAAATCCTACGCGCTGCTGGCAAATTCTTACTATTGGCCTCGTATGAAACGCGACCTGCTGAAACTTTATATCCCTGGGTGTGAAGACTGCCAGAGAAATAAAGGACGCACATCGAGAAATCCAAAAGGACCTTTGCACCCCCTCCCAGGTGCCAGAGTCTCGATATGACAGCATTGCAATGGACTTTATTGGTCCCCTCCCGGTAGACGAAGGATTTGATTGCATCCTGTTGATAACAGATCGACTTAATTCTGATCTGAAAATCGTTCCCACTCGCCTGGACATCACTGCTCGTGAGCTTGCCGCATTTTTTTCGACGTTTGGTACTGTGATAATGGACTGCCCCTCGATATTATCTCTGACCGAGATAAGCTTTTCGTATCTTCATTCTGGTCAGAGCTGCACAAGCTGACCGGTGTTAAATTGAAGATGTCTTCGTCTTTCCACCCGGAAACCGACGGTGCTAGTGAACGGTCTAACAAAACCATCAACCAAGCGATCCGCTTTCATGTGGAACGCAACCAGCGTGGCTGGGTACGCTCTTTACCAAAAGTACGCTTTGATATTATGAACTCTGTCAATGCGTCGACTGGATTGTCAATGTTTGAATTGCGTTACGGTCGATCTCCTCGTATCCTGCCCCCATTGGTACCACTTAAAGACTTGGTGAAGACTAATGCTGAGAAGGACGCGAAGGACGCTCACGCACTCCTTGATCATATAGCTTCTCTAGAGCTAGAAGCAAAAGATAACCTGACGTCAGCAAAGGTCCTGCAAGCCTACCATGCAGACAAGGCCCGTGGCCCTTGCGAGATGTTCGAGGTTGGTGATTGGGTAATGCTATCCACCCTTCACCGTCGCGACGCGTATAAAAAGGCTGGTGAACGCCGCGTAGCGAAGTTCTTTCCCCGCTTTGACGGACCTTATGAGATCATTAGGGCCTTCCCCGAAACGTCTCATTATACACTCGATATTCCCAACCAGCCTAATCCATTCCCCTCATTCTACGTGGACCAACTTAAGCGTTGGACACGAAACAACGCTTCCTTGTTTCCAGGACGCGAACATAACTGGCCGGCACCCACAGTCGTGGATGGCTTTGAGGAGTTCACTATTGAGCGTATCCTCGATTCGCGAAGACGTGGCCGTGGCTGGCAGTTCCTCGTTCGCTGGTCCGGCCAACCTCCTAGTGAGGATCGTTGGCTCTCGTACACATCCTTGCACGATTGCGCCGCACTCAACGACTGGGTGCGCGCTGGTGGGGATGGACCCGCTGATCTCACCTCATCTGCTTGATTAAAGTTTTCACTGCTCCGTTACCTGCTAAATTGCTTGCACGTCCAATGGACACTCTGTTTCGAAATGTGGGAGGGTGTAAGCGCTCCCGCGCTTACTCGACGTACCCCGCATTCGGCATACCTCCGGCTTACGGCACTACTTATAGTTCACCTTACCATATTACATACTTCAGTCGTTTCTTACTTTCGACTACCATCTCTGCTTATCGTACGATCTCTCTCTCTCTCTCTCCTCTATAGACCTCTGCCAATACAGCGTGTGTCTATCAACTCGTCCGACTGTGAGTGTCGTCGTGTATACGACGTTTACACACGGCGGTCATTGGAACCATTTTAAGGTAGCCTATGCTCAAGCCAACATAGAAGCCTCTCCATCCAGAAGTGACCATATGGATCGTATCGTCTCTGCCCATCGTAACCATCTCTCAGGTTGAGTAATCCCCCTTACTTGCATTCTCCTTCTAATCACTTCAAAAGGGTAGGACACAGTCTGCGATACAGCACCCGACACAGCACCGATTGTGAGATCTGCGATTGGCGTTGACGAGGATTTTGATTTTCTATTAGGCAGACTCGGAGGAGGGAGAAAGCGTGCGCGTAGGTATCCCCAGGTTAAAAAAGATATACCAGCATAGGGTATCATTCCGATGATGGTGGCCGAGAATCCGCGGTAGAGTTGCAGTATAGGGAATCGATTCAAGTAGTGATTTGAAGATTAGCATTAGGTTGTTCGTGATAGTAAATCTCTTTGAAAGAACGATAGAGAGACTCTGTGTTTTGTGAGTGGCCCGTGTCGAAAGACTTGGTCCGGAAAGCTAGTCGAGCTCTGAAAACTTCTAGATGATAGGTGAAGAATACTGTACCGATGTCACCCCTGAAACGCGACATTAATTGAGTAGCGATATGCAGATCGCACACGGACACACCTGATATTGACCTAGCAAGAAATCTACGAAAATTAGTTTTCTCCTTGCGATCTACCAAAGGGTCATTTGAGTTTTTGTTATAAATCAGATACTCTGCTAATGAGCTTGTTCCTACGCCATGAATCTAATAGCAGCAGAAGAGAATATGCGAAGTAATGTCGCTGAATGGCCTTGGAAGAGTCCACGGACACCGGTAGACTTGTAAATCTCGGTGCCAGCACGCAACGCGCCAGTCCAAGTTCTTTCACGTCCGTGAGATGCATGAACTTGTTCCGGCGCGCACCTGCATACTTTTGGAAATCTGGATTTGACGCCTGGAACAGGATCTTGACTCGGTCAAGAGGGCGGGAGCGTTATGAATGCTTAGAGTGGATAAAAGCGTACGCAATGAGCATACCAGGCAGCCAGCAACGCCTCCAACAAGACCTGAGCGAATAACTGCAGGCATAAATATGCGTGGGAGACAAGAGCGTTCCGAAAAAGTTAGAAAATAGGCGCCAACGCTATGTTCCGACTATCGTCGTTGGCCAAAACCAAACCTCCTTCACATCTCCGAGTCCGTAACCGTTACTATCATCCTACAACATCTACTTGGAATGCGAATTCCTCTTTAAAAGGCTCTACTGGTAATTCACCGGAAGGGAATCCCTCTGCTTCAACTTCATCGGAATCGACATCGGAATCATCTATAGACCATTCCACTTCCACTTCTGCATCCTCAAAGGTACAGGTTAATCCCCCTAATCCTCCCAAAGTACCTGAACCTCCGAAACCTCCATCAAACCCGCCTCTCGAAAAGCTCAGGCTCACCCTCTTACAATGGACCAACGACCGCGCTTCCCAATTTCGTCGGAAGGCAGATGACTTTACTGGGGTAGCAAAGACTAGATTATCTGGTCTAGGTGCTGAACTGAATAAAGTTACTGGGTATGAAGAGATTGAGGCTCTTAAAAGGCAAGTTGTTGAACAAGGTTTGTCGTAATGCAGTTATATCGTACTTTCTTCTCCTCATACACTGTATAGAGGCCCGTATAGAAATCACGCGCCAAGCTGCGCGAACCGCCAAACTCCGACACGAAGAAGCCGTAGCCCAGCGTTCCACCTCCCAACGCGCCGTGAACGACCTCCTCCAACGCAAATCCTCCTGGACTGACGAGGACTTGATCCGATTCACGTCCATTGTACGACAAGATCACCACTTCGAACAAGAAGAAGCTCGCGCCAGAATCGCCGTAGACGAGGCGGAGAGTGCAGTGGAGAAGGAATTCACTGAATTAATGCGTTCCATTCTCGGGAGGTATCATGAAGAGCAGGTCTGGTCCGATAAAATTCGAAGCGCATCAACCTACGGCCAGCTTGCTGTCCTAGGACTCAACCTCCTGGTATTCGTATTGGCGATCATCGTGGTGGAACCGTGGAAGCGCAAGAGGCTAGCGCAGACGTTTGAGAAGAAGATTGAAGAGTTGAATGAGCAGTACAAGGAGGTGCTAGCGGGGAATATGGTGCTTTTGAAGCAACAGTTGGAGGAGCAGGCGGTGGCTATCAAGGCCATTGCAGATGTTGTTTCAAAGGTGGATGTGCAGACGCAGCCTCCGTTAGTGAGGAGGTTGTCCCTCATGACGAGGATGACTCAGACCGGACTTTGACTACTGCTGCGGGTATATGGACGAAAGCTGTTAAAGATCCGAATTTTGGAGAGGCAGTGGCTTTGGGGGCCCTTGCTGCTAGCGTATTTAGTGCTATCGGGTGGATTTGGCTTGGTGGATAATGGAATGGAAGTGTGTTTATTGTGTTTTCACGTCCGCGTCCGAGCCCCGCTTGAGAAAAATTGTGTTCATTTACAACAGTGCGTTATTTCACTTCTCTCCCGAATCTAGAATTGCTCTTTCGTTTCTATCTCGCGTGCGTTAGGACCACCGACATTGCGTTCAAGTTCAAATATTGTCTTGGTTTGGACCGCCTCGGGACGCAGAAAACATGGTAAAGTGCTTGATCACTCGCCTGGTCCCAATACTGAGCGTAAAACCTTTTTCTCATAGCTACCAACTGCGATGCAAATCAGCGGCCCCTTCGTACGAGATCTTTCTCTCAATTCACTAGAATAAAAGGGAAACTATCTACGGAAAAACGGAAGCGCACTCAACTACTATCTACCAAGTATCAGCTTCACATTTCCGTGTCAGAATGAGTCAGAAGCGATGTTCTTGGCTATGACCATTGGGTACTGGAAGCAATCGCAAATGCGTATAGAAGGGGATTTGAGCTTGTTCTATCTCTAAATTATCGCATTCGTTTTTTGCTCCAGTCTTTTGTTCTGCTTAGCTTCCTCTGCTATAGCGCTTGGCTCGCTACACGTTTTATTTAATACTTCTTCCTCCAGTCTTTTCTTCTGCTTAGCTTCCTCTGCTATAGCGCTTGGCTCGCTGTAGTACACGTTTTAAATACTTCTTCCTCCAAACGACCTCTCCCTTGCTTATCAGTACACTAACGCGATGTTCGCTGATATCCTATTTTTCATTTATTTTTGTCTCTATCTTCCGAGAAGCTGTGAGTGTCTTCTACTACTTCTTTAAGAGGCTGCAAAAGATTGATCATTGATTTCTTTCATTACAGTGTGGGCTCTGCCTAGTCCTCAACAAAATGCCTCCCTTGTCTTCTTCGGGCCCGATTCAAACATTGTGGGCTTTACAAGCGACGACTCCTCGAACGTGAAGCTCTTGGTACCATCCGGCACTTCCAGCGGAGGTGATCAGACTACTTTCGAGTATGTGGAGATTGACTCCGTCACAATCGAGTCACTGAGCGGTACTGAAACTGTGACGCAAACGACACTTACCACAAACACAGGTGTGTTTAAAGTTCTTTTTACTTGCCACTTTTTTTTCACTACTTCACCATCTTGTAGGCGAGTTGGTCGCGTCAGCCTCCGGCTTTACGTTTGGTGCCACGGCCACACTCTCGGAGGTTATTCAAGAAAGACCTACTAGTACCGTCTTGACATTTGTAGAACAGTGTCAGGCAACCGCGAGCAATAGTGGAGAATGTGTCCTTGATTTGCATGGTTTCACTACAACCGCCATTGGCATAGCAAGTACACAGTTAATTGCTGTCTCTACTGCTCTTCCGTCCGCCTCCAAGAATGGTGCATTCAAGCGGGAACAGTATGACCAGAAGTTGCTCGTAGGGCTTGTATTTGGTACTACGATTTTGGGGATTTTCTCTGGAGGGTTTTTGGCACTCTAATGATCTCTAGCGTGTTCATTTGCGTGTTCATTTTGTGTCTGGAATTGACGTCTACTACTTATGACAGTCCATGAATGATCAGTCTGTGTAATATGGCAGTTAAGAATTGCACTGCTCTCGCTATTGATTGGGAGTAAACGATTAGCAGAGCCGTTGCAAAGGCTGTTGGTCGTTCATGAAAAGATCCGAAGAACTCGCACCTCAGGCTAGTTCGTTCTCACTTATTTCGCATTGGTGGAATGGTTTGAGAATGACTAGCCGCGTACATATGGCCGTTCCGAGGCTGCTGAAGAAACGGCACTGGTACACATCGTGTCTATATATTTTTAGGGAGCCTATGAGGATACTCTCGTTCGCCAAAAAGAAGGTCGTTCAACCTCAGAACTCATTGGCGACATGAGGTTTTCAGCCACGACGCTTCTTCCCTGACATCCAGCTGGTCTATCAAGAATTTTTGTCCGATACAACAATCTAGGAAAAATCGCAATCGGTACTGTCCTATCTCAGTCAATTTGACTGAAATCCTAGTCCTTACCTCCTTCTGTAGAAGTCCGCGACCCGGCAGGGTCCCTATATTGAGAAGAATTGTCAACAGTCTTTACCTAGTGGCAGGTAAGTAGCTAACATCTCTTTCGTGCGAATGAAGCCATCGATTATATGGGAAACGGCAGGAGGTCCGTGTATCGTAGTTAAGCATCTGAATCCGATAATTAATGCACAAAACACATTGGTAAGTAGTAGCAATATCTAGAATACACGTACGGAGCAGACCCTGGTGTGTCTATGTATGATTTGTATGCAAAACCCCACTGAGATTCACATTGTCCCGCTATTCCTCACGATCTCAAGCCCTTTCGCGGCAATATCCTGATCGGCTTTGAAAGTGAGTTTTTGGATAGCCTCCTCAGCGTCCATAAACTCTGAAGCAAAGTTTTCCGTGTCCATCTGTGTCCCTTCAACCTTCTTCCCATCTCCTACGACCTCACTAATATACCAAAAGATTATCTTCGCTCCCTCCCCCTCTGGCCCTTGATCCCGCACATTAATCGCGATGGGCTCTGTAATTTGTTCTGCTTCTCTAACCATGTCCTTCGTATGCACACCATGTGCAGGAGCTCTGGTAAGCATCTTGCAAGGCAAAAGTTTGCACGGATATCCTTTCAAGTTAGAAATTCACGATAATATCGATGTCAGCAAAGATTGATTTAGGTTGCGCCACTGACCTGTCTCTTCATACGTCTCTCTAACTGCAGTCGCCTCTATTGATTCTCCGCAATCTTTTCTACCCTTTGGAAGAAGCCATTCGTTCTTAATCGTGTGATAGAGGAGGCATATCTGTAGATTTTGACTATCGGGGGATCGTCGGAAGAGAATTGAGCCAGCGGAGACAACGAATTGGCCTGGGTAGTAGATCTTTTGTGGGGAGGAGGAAGAGGCCATAGAGTTTCGATTCTTTCGACAGACGACGAAAAAAGCGTGTTTCAAGGCGTGTTCTGAAGGTTGCTGAGGTTTATATATCTTTTTATACTGCTCAATTGATGTCGAGGATAGGTGTTATCACAAAAGTTCTGAGTCTTGACGCACGTGCGTTCATACTTGAAGCTATTGGATCATGGATGACAGCGCGCGCTTAGTTACGATTTTTGACGCTCATTCACACACTGCATATAAGCGCACGTCATGTCCGAGTCAGCCATGTTCAGTGAGGTCAGACGAGTGGTGTGACCAGCGTCCTCAAGATCGTTCTCCGTCTCTTCTTGCTGCCTTCGGAGCGTTCATACGCTCTACTACCTTGTCCTGAGGGGGAACAGCGACCAAGTGATTCTTCATTTTCCCCGCTCACGCGACTCCTGATTGCCGACGGTAGCTCCGGATACGGATCCGATCATCCGATAATTCTTTGCTCGACTTGACTCTCACTGACTCTCATTCGTATATATATGCTTGTAGGCTGCTCGTATCCTTGATTTCAGCCTCATGCAATCTCATCAAACCAAGAAACCCTCTTCACATGGAAAGAAGAACAATGGAGGCAGTTCAGAAAAGCTGCGAGGTCTCCCGAAAGATAGCCCTGCTGTTCGATTATCCAAAACTCTGTCCTGGCTCTTACGCCACGGTGCTCAAAGCCAAGGACTGCCCATGAGACCAGATGGATACGTCAAAGTCTCTGATCTCCTTCGTACTGTTCTCTCTCTTACTTTACGCGCTATTTCTCAATAACGGTTTACTTATTGTCGCTTGCCACATAGAAAATCCCAAGATAAAATCCCAATCTCTAGACCTTGCAGGCTTACAAGAGATTGTCAATGCAGATTCGAAGAAGAGATATGATTTGGTATGCTTGGATGATGGTGAATGGTTTATAAAAGCCAACCAAGGGCATTCGATTAAAGTTGGTTCCGCTACATATTAATTAATCCCAATTAACACGTCTTTAGACCGTCAAATTGGATCTGAAGCTTATCCTTACCATAAACGATATACCTTCACAAACCGCGGTTCACGGGACGACGAAAAAGGCATGGTTGTCAATATGTATGTGTTCCTCGAACTTTTCTCTTTTCCTGACCCGTTCTCCTTCCTCTTTCTTCGCCTCCTCACTTATGTCCGTCAGCTTCGCAAGGACTATCCAAAATGAACCGTAATCACATCCATCTTGCTCAAGGCGTATCAGGGGAAAACGTTATTAGCGGTGAGCTTCAGCTTTAGCTATACTGCACGGTTTTGCATAGGCTTTCTTTTTTCTTATACCTGTCCCGTCTTGTACGGATTGCGGACGACGGGGAACTCGATCTTTCGTTCGTTCTTCCGTCCGTTCTTTCTGCTGCGTTTTTCCATTACCTACCTCCCCACCTTCTTTCATTATCAGCACCCCGAGCGCCCTATCCATCTTCTCTTCTAAATTCCTGTCTCCCTTTTCGTTTTACCTCTGCATTTATCGCTTTCTAACCCTCTTCTCCGTCATTTTTCCACCCTCTATCCACCCCTTTCCACTTGTCCGCCCACTCCTCCCCTTACCACAAACCAGGAATGCGCCAATCATGCTCCATCCTAATCTTCATCGACATGCCAAAAGCCCTTTCCTCCGGAGTCAAATTTTACCTCTCGGATAACGGCGTGGTGCTTACAGAAGGGAATGAAAAAGGGTTTTTAGAGCCGAGGTTTTTTGAGGAGGTGGTAGAGGTAAACGGGAAGGGGGTGAGGGAGGTTGTGAGGGGATGGGGGAAGGGAGAGAGGGTGTCGGATAATCCGAGTGGGTCCATTGCGTCTGGGCCAGCGGAGTCGGGGTTACCAACAAATACTAGTGCCAGTGACCACCTAGTAACCGCAACCTCGACGTTGGTCCCAGGGAGTCCGAGTTTAGAGGAGAAACTGGGAGATGTGGAAATTCGGGATTGATGCTTGCTCATTTTGAGCTTGAGGATGTTTCGCATGTTCGTAGTATATTCTATGCTCGCATCGCTCCTGTATTTAGTTCCAATGTATAACTAATTTATGCTCGACTTCAATGTGAGTCCGTAAGTATGAAAACTTACTTCCAGAATAGAGTATAGAGAACATTAGGGCTTCGGTTTTGGGTGTACATATGTATTTAAATTCCAAATCTTTGATAAAATCATAGAAAAGATACATACTCGAAAGTCATAGTTGGAGGGTATATATAGTATAACCACTTGGAGGGAATCCAAGCCGAAACCTGTAGTGAACAGTGCTTCGAGCTTCATTTACGCGATTCTCCACCATCTCATACGTTGATCTTTGAGCCGTAATATTGTCCGTGAAGATGACGTGAATGGGCTTTCCGTCCCAGAGTCAATGCTTCACAGGAACGGATAAGTGCAGTTTAGTGGGTATTGAGCCAAGGAACGGCGAATCACCGTATCTAGGTGCTCAATCCAATGCAAGAGTCCCCAGACCCTTGCTATCTTATTTCCGAGAGAACCAGCAGGCATCTGCAAAGACATGAATCAGAGAGAGTTCCTTGTACACCAAAAGAAATATATCTCACCTCCAATTCAATGTCATCGTCTATCTGACCTGGAGCCCTGATCCCAAACAAATGAATGTGTCCCGCTCACTACGGATCGAGGACCAGAGCCACTACGGAATCGGTTCCCCGACACTGTATTACTCAATGTACTACTAGTGAAGTCGAGACCAGATGAAGTTGATATGCCATTTCGAGACCCACGAAGGCTTTTCCGGTTGTTCACTAGATTGTATGGTTAGTTAAAGAACGTCCTTGAGTGAAACAGATTAATTCCACTGTACGTAAACTTGTGAGTTGATAGTTTGAGTAGGAGATTAAGGACGGAAAATCCTTTGAAAACGTCAAGTAAACACCCATATAAATATACATTGGACAGTTAGTGAGCTATGTTGGCACTGTGATCAAATCTCACAAACATACTGTGCGAAACCTGTCGACCTCTGTTTCCACAGAAGCCCGCCGAGCACTGCTGCGATGATGGTGTCTGAAGCAAGGTTCATGATAATGATACCCTTGGCAAGCGGATTATGAGTTCAGGGAAAAATCGATGTTGAGCGGTCAAAACTGGTGCAGTCCCATTGAGGAACAACCGCTACACACATAGTGCCTTTACTAAGTATGTGTGCTGCAGGCACCTATCTATATTCGGAACTGGATAGTCCTTAATATTTCCTGGGACAGATGTTTATGGCAGTCATAGATGGTAGAGTGCATAAAAGATTCAGTTCACATACGTACATCTTCATCGCATACACTGCATTCGCTGTCGTACTATCTTCACAACATCGCGTCGTTCAATGCTCCCGAGTGAATTATTTTTGATCTGTGAATGTTGAGTGTCCAAGTACTTTTTTGAGCAGGATATATTTCTTGCAAACCGAACTTGAAGGAATGGCACCAGTATTCGAGATACAGAGCCTAGACTGGTGCAGATACATTTGATGCCAGAGTCGACCAGAGGAGGGTAGTCGGAGCTAGTCGGAGTCCTTGCAGGCCTTTCGCGGCCCGGTACTCAGAGCCAGAAATGAATGTCTGATGGAATACGTTGGCATCCGCAATCGTTTGCGCATATGGCTTCTCCCAGTTTATGGCATGATTTAGCCATTCCACTCTTGTGAGTTCATGGTGGTTTGAAAGAAGCTACACAATCCTGCACGGTGGCATGAGACGGCATGGTTAGGTAATTCAATCTCCGTTGTTTACTTAAGTGCCCGTCCAGGCCCCCAGGGGCCAGTAGGAGTTTCTGGGGGCCTAAGATTCCTCGAGCTGTATAGCCAACTATTGGACTGGGATATTAACTGTCAATGTAACTTAGTATTAATTGCATTCCACTGTTCCATTCCTGCTGTTGCTCTATATCTTCTCTGACCTAGGACGACCTAGGAGGTCCTAGGTTTCAATATCGATACACTGCGCAGATCATAGATGATGGTACGAGCAGTGGGTACGTAGATGCCTCAAGGCCGCCAGTAGTATCCAGTGTCAAGGTAATTTATCAACGTATGTGACACTTTCATTCCCGCTGCTGCTCCGAGTCTTGCATCTTCCATTCTGATGATCCTCTTGGAGGTTGTTGAGCTCCTCATCACAGCTTCAGCATGACTACCATACCATGATTGCTGTCTAAAGAAGACTTTAAAGGCAAATCACTTATTGCTTTCAAACTCTACTACCCTTGCCCCAACCTTACCCTGACATATCTTCATACCTGGCTATTATGGAGTCTGATAATGTCGTTGCTCTCGGCACAGAATTGTAGGCTTCCTCATTCATGTTCGACTGTGGCGGACAAGACTTACTATTGCTACTGTACACAGACGCACAGAAAGTTATATCTATCTATTCACTTTGAGTGAGTCGATCTATCGAGAGCAGCTTCCAATTTCTTATGTTAAATATGAACACCAAAGCATTCTTCTACTATGATCACCTCCTCACGCTTGGTAAGCTTCTTGCACCCTTTTAACTCCTTGCCGCTCTATATCAATCCTTTCAAATAGGCGAGGAGGTCAAATTTATTTGGGCCCGACCGAAAAAACGCAGCAGTCATCTTTTCTTTCTGAACAGATATTTTTCCTTCACGGGCAACATTGTGATACTACTTTCAATGTTTTTCGCTTCTTCTGGTACATCTGTAGGCTCACTCTTTCTCCCTCTATCCGGGTACCTCACCAAGTTTCCAGAGGTCAGACGCTCTCCTTCATGATCTCCGAGCCGCGAAAAGAACAATGATGCAAACACTGGAATTTAGCTGTCATCCTTGGGAAAAGTATCACGAATACTTTGAAGGTAATTATCAACCATCTATACACTTGCGCGGAGCATTAAACCCTGTTATAGCTCTGGCACAGGCTATAGTTCTAGGTACGAGTATCTCGTTCACAAAGATCATTTGACGACAGTCACCCTGGACAGTCTTACTTACTCTGCGAGTATATGCTCTATATGGACGTGATAAACGCGTTATTATTGGCCTCGGAACACTACTTGTGGTTGGGCTTGGCGTAAATATAGTGAGTTGAAGTGGTCCCCTTTCATTCAGTTTCTGAACTATGCCGACTGGGGCTAGACAATATTCTCAGTTTCCCCTCTTCCCCCATCCTCATCGCTATTCCATGTAGGATGCTATGAAATATTTGATTTGAGTCGGAAAAGGTAAGCACGATATATACAGCTTTGACTTGCCTATACTTAGAAATTATTTCACAGCTCCATTGGTAAGGCTGACTATCAACCGCAATTGTTCTATCTGAACTCTATCTCAGTGAACTCTGTTGCATGGGTTCTTGTATCCATGTATGATCTACTGCTTTTCAGTATGATTATTTTCAAAGCGTACCGAGCACGTTCACTTGAACCCGCAAGGAATGACATGAAAGGCCTTTCACTTTTTACAATCATCATCCAAGATGGTAAGATTTAGATTCATCCTATGAACTTCCCGACAGTATTCTCGATCTCAGTTGGCTAGGTTCCATATATTTTGGGTGAGTCTCCGAATGCCAGTGGGCAAATGCTTTCTAGTATCAATCACACTGACACCTCTTGGCTTCCAGCGTCATGGCATTAGCAAATATGCTTAATGTGCTTACATTCTACGTGGGTTACTTAGATTTGTTAATCTCCCACTCAACGCTGAAGTTTACTGGGCTTTTTCGGAACATTTTTGTACTAGATCAATTCGGTATGTGACCTGAAGTATTCATCTTTCGATCTATGTATTCGAGTGACAACAAATGCAGGACTCTTTGCTGAAGGGTAATACCCTATCAGTTTTAACCAACTGGTAGGCCTAACGTCGAACGATTACTTCCTACATTAACACTTTCTAAGCACGGCGGTAATGCTGATGTCGAGGCTGATGTTGCATTTGCACAAAATCGCGGATAAAGGGTTATACGTCTGTCACGGAGATACTTTTATGCGTCCAGCTGAATCACATAATCCTGACAGTAAGTGACCACTGACTGACAACTTTCAAGGTTGCACATACTTACTATCCGAGTCTTGTCTTCACCAAACAGCTACCATCTCTACCTTGGCCTTTCATCAAGGAAGTTCCTGTTTACACGAAACGACGAACAGCGGAGAGGTAGCTGAGACCAGAGACAACGAAATTCAAGTTGTAGAGAGTTCCGTATCAGTATAGTAGTACAGACGCTGACGACATGACATTGGAGTCGGATGAGTTGAAGACTTTTATACAGTATATTTCATTGAGCTGTTCCACTCGGAATTAGTGCATTTCCTGTTGAAAGGATTTACATTATATCAAGCAAATTGCTTTTAGAGAGTGCTGTAAGAGCAAGCAATAGAAGGTTGAGATTTCGCCTGTTACAGAGGGCGGGAAGGAGAGAAGGAGTCGGAGGTAGCGTCATGGCATCCAATTGGGTTTCACAGTCTCACAGCTCGCAGCCGAAACATTGAAGGCTCACATTGCATTTCGTGAGGAATTTTTTTTTGACCTTTACTATCTTGTTCACTTTCTTCGCGATGTCTGGGCACCGATTACTTGTCCGTGAAGGCCTGTATTCAATAGAATCAATCAAATCATTTGAAATGCTCATATGGCGCCCAGGGCGACACTCTATGTTGAGTTCCTTCTTCCATGCCTTTCCAGAGCCACTATAAAACCGGTTCCCTGATACTGTATTACTCAGTGCGCTACTAGTGAAGTCGAGACCAGATGAAGCTGATACACCATTTCGAGACCCACGAAAGCTTTCCGGTTGTTCAATGTTGACATTAGGGAGCAAAGGTGCACTAGATTGTATGGTTAGTTAAATAACAGCCTTCGGTGAAACAGAATTAATTACACTGTAAGTAGACTCGTGAGTTGACAGTCTAGGTAGGAGATTAAGGACGGAACAAACCTTTGAAAACGTCAAGAAACACCCATATAAATATACCCTGGACATTGGTGAACTATGTGTACGGACGTTCGTCAGAATAGTGCAACAAGAGAAAAAGTGAGTGAGTCACCGTGATGATAACTCCCAAGCCAGAAATCCTAGATTGAAACGTCAGTAAAAGGACGAAGCAAACATGGTGGATTTGTTACCTAGACAAGAGACTGGTGGTCACAGTATATTATCAAGCTTGGAGTGCATCCTATAATGACGCGTGAACAATCACTGTGATCAGATCTCACAAAATGCACTGTGAAAATCCTGTCGACCTCTGTTTCCATAGAAGCCCGCTGAGCACTGCTGCGATGATGGTGTCTGAAGCAAAGTTCATGCCTTGCATGGATATAACGATACCCCGGGCAGATGATAAGCTGGGGAAAAACGAGGCTGAGCGGTCATGAGCGGACGCACCAAGTGGTATGCATTGCGTACAGCCCAAGTATCCGCTTCGAGATATTTGAGGAAAGACGGGACATTTGAACCGCGATAAAAGGGACGGTTTCGCGGTTCAGTAAACTCATGTTGAGATGGAGAAATCTACGGGAGGAAGGAAGGCATCAATAAAGCTCGCAATGGCGAAGACGGTTCGAAGTGCTGAAAACCGGGCGAAAATGTTCAGCCACTTTATCGCGTATAAAAATATTCAACACACCGAAAGCGACGAGTACTGGGATAGCCTAATGAGCCAGTAAAAAATTGAGCGACCAAATCTTCAATGGAAGACTATAGACTCACTCCAATCCCAGTAAGGTATATTTTATGGCTCACATGCCATATCCTGAAGCAGTACGACCTACGAGATTATAACTTGTCAAGTAACCTTTATCGACGTACTGGCATTAGACCCACGTTCGCATGACAAGATTGTTGATGTTCTGGAAGATACAATATTGAGCAGTAGTTGGGACAAAGCATCAAGCGACTTGCAGCAAGTAATACAACGGTCTTCAAAACTATCACTCCGTTAGAAACAGTAGTGGCATCTGGGGCAGAAGAAACTCACATTCATAGCCCTACACTGAGCCCATATGAGCACGACAAGAGAATCTAACAGACGCACGATGATATATGCTCCAAAGCATCGATATAGTCGAGTACTGTTGTATTAGAGTTGTATGTCAGACTGTCGAAGACGCCATATGCAGCGAACGAGGAGATGATGGCTTCCACGACCCTAGGTGAAGGTGAGACTTGTGAGGCAGAAGGGAGCTGGATATGTATAGCTAACCACAGCAATCCAACCTAGGGAATTGGTTACTATGAATATGTTCAAACGGAGAACGAAAGGGTACAAATCCCTCCCTTCAAGTACTTGTCATCCTTTGGATATTCCCGATAATAAGAAAAGATCTGGAGCATAGTGATGCCATACAAACTAAGTGTCTTCAGTTAATATCAAGCTGGAAGGAATATACTTGATGAACGCACAATGTCGAGACGATGTTACCCGTATGGAGAGCGATGAAGTCAGTCCTAGTGATTGCTGAAGACATGCTTGCGAAGGGGATTTCCACGGAATTTTGGCCGTATTATAAAGGGGACGAGTCGATCGGCGGGATCTTGAGGTCCGCGAGCTGGGGTGGAGCAGTCGAAGTTTCAAGTACTTGAGTCGAGCGTCGTCCACCAAGCAACCAGAATTAAACACTACGCCAGCGCCAAACAATAACGGGCGAAATAATTAGCGAAATCATTGTCGTGATTAGTTACCTTTTTCGGCATGAATCGCGGTTGAAAAAGACCATGTTTCTCATAGGGAAAACAAATTGGGAAAAAGATAAAATTTCGCTCGGGAATCTTATATGATTTCACCTGAAAAACATATCGCAATTGATTGTCTTTTTCGTTCGGAATTTCGCCGGTAATCTACTATCTTTCCCGTCTGAAAAAGATAAGGAAACATCTTATCTTTTTCACCCATCATTCATTTTGTTTTTCGCTCGGGAAAGTTAATACCCAGGTCCCGGGCAGGGACTGGGCAGGAACTGGGCGGTCAGTCATGTGACTCTATGAATATCTTCGCTAGTGCACATCCAGGATTTACAGTACAGTATGTCTCAAATTTTTCACCTCATCTCATCCGCCCGGTAGCCCAATACTGTTATATCAGGTATGGGGGGATACAGCTGAGCTGATTAGAGTGCAATATTTCTGGTGGACTTTGCATCATAGTTCCATGTCATGCTACGTCTGATTGCCCGAGTACTAGGTAACTGAGTAGGTCATAAATTGACAATGCAGAATACTATGACGTTAATTTTCACGGAAAATTCTATTCCTACTCAATTTCCTACTCTCCCGGCTTATTCTTACATCAAAACGTACTCCGTCGATGTGAACCTACTCAGTTTTTGTGAAAGTACTCTAAAATTTGTATTTCCACTGCAATATACCAATTTACTGAGTCTTCTATGTAATTAGGCTTGCAACCTATCTGCCGCTGTTATTGTCGCGACTCGCGACACTGAGGCTAGGATTTTCGGCATCGGCCGGGACTCGGTGTGGCGGAAATGGAGTGCCCATGGGCACTTTTCGCGTGACTCTCCTTGCTACGAATCATATATTATACCTACAGCAATAATAATATTTACCATTACCGACACTCTCTTGTGGGACTCTCAAAACATGTATTCAGTGACTTGAAATAATGGGGCGGATTTCTTTGAAAAAAATTTGAATAATTGAATGATTTCCTCTTCCCCTGAGTCAGTGTACCAGTGACTCGCGAGCTATAAAAGAGTTTAAAGAATTATTCAATGGACACACCTTCAGGAAATGCGCTCACATTGGGCTGGCACTCACTGGAACAATATCAGTTAGGGGTTGGTATGTATGGCGTGATGCGCGACGCGCCGACGCGCATTGTCACGGTCATATATGCACACCGGCAATGAGTATACTTCAGCCAGGCTGAAGTACTGTGAGAAATGAATTATTTCAGTATATAAGCTAAATGTACTTTTTCATACAAGTATATAAAATAGATATTTCAATGAACTTATGAAGGAATTACATTTAGACCCTCTGAATTTTGAATTTTAAACAGATTTCCGAAAGAGTGCTTTTCAATTGAGCTCTAAAAACAATAGTTTCAATGCGGACTGAATACTTTTACTTCACAATAAGAGTGAAAGCAACTATTTCGAAGAACCTTTCAGCTGGTTCCCGAAAGACAATACTTCGATTCTCGGGCCAATCCGGGCCGCTGCCAAACCGCACAGCGAAAGGCAATATTTCAGTTGAAAATTGAATTGTTCTTCGAAACAATTACTTTTGCTCTTATTGTGAAAGCAGGGCTTTCAAGTCCACATTGAATCTATTATTTCCAGAGTCCGATTGAAAGCTTCTCTTTCACACATCTATATAAAGTTCTCAATTCAGAATATCGGAATTCAATTTATTCATCGCTCTATTGAAATATACAACTTCTACATTTTTCTGAAAAAGTACACTTCATATAGGGATTGAAATAATTTATTTCCCATTATGCTTCAGCTTGGCTGAAGCATAATTATTGGCAGTGTGTATGTCACCAGTGCTCATAATATCTTGGGGCGGGAGTGATCATTCCGGAGATTTCCTCCGAAAAAGGACTTCTAGCTGACTTTTAGAGTAGGAATGTATGGTAGAAATGTCTCCGGAGAGTAGGTAGACAGAGTAGGATGTATAGTAAATGGAGTACGCTCCATCAAAGTAACGGGCAGAATATTCCGTGAAATCTACCGTCATAGAATACTTAGATATTCATACTACTGACTGGCGGGTGAGTCAGGAACCCAACACTGCATGCTTCAAGGCTTGGTATGCATCATGGCACGGATCCTGCTCATCCTCCCCGCTCACTCTCAACTCTCCCCGCCTCCTCACCCATTATGAACACCATACTTACTTTAAAAAATTAGACACATTGAAAGATATATACATAATAATGTCCATCATGTACATGAATAGCAATAAACTCGAGTTTTAAGGGTAGCCGGCACACAAACTGACAAATATATATAACATTAGTCCACCATTGAATACTTGAGCAAAAAATGGACTGCCTACCTTATACAGTGTAAGTATTAGGTGCATTTCCGATAGGTCCGGCACATATTGTGCTTCATCTGACCGCTTGAGCCCATCGTTTTGAGCAATGAGTACGGGCTAAGCGCCGGTTTAGCGCCAACGGACCGTGTTTCCGCACAACCTTGAACGACGGACCTTTATAAAGTATTTTCCTTCATCAAGTATCAATATATATGATATATTAATGCATACCCATGCTTGCTGGTCAACTTATGTATTTTTTTCAAGTATAGCCGTACACTTCATGGCTTACAGTTGGGTATACTGTACTTAGTGCACTTACCATACAATAGTGGATCTTCAATACAACTGTATCCCCCCATACCTGATATAACAGTATTGGGCTACCGGGTGGATGAGATGAGGTGAAAAATTTGAGACATACTGTACTGTAAATCCTGGATGTGCATTAGCGAAGAGATTCATAGAGTCACATGACTGACCGCCCAGTTCCTGCCCAGTCCCTGCCCGGGACCTGGGTATTAACTTTCCCGAGCGAAAAACAAAATGAATGACGGGTGAAAAAGATAAGATGTTTCCTTATCTTTTTCAGACGGGAAAGATAGTAGATTACCGGCGAAATTCCGAACGAAAAAGACAATCAATTGCGATATGTTTTTCAGGTGAAATCATATAAGATTCCCGAGCGAAATTTTATCTTTTTCCCAATTTGTTTTCCCTATGAGAAACATGGTCTTTTTCAACCGCGATTCATGCCGAAAAAGGTAACTAATCACAACAATGATTTCGCTAATTATTTCGCCCGTTATTGTTTGGCGCTGGCGTAGTGAAAGGCGCGAGGAGCCTGTTTGATCTGCTAAGCGCTCAACGGGACTTCACGGTCTTCTTCTCTTGTACATGTTACGCACTGTGTCTCTGTTGCTTCCAAAGAGCTTGGTCGTTCCAGGAAACCAAAAAATGCTTGCTCGATACGTGATATGGATGCACGAGAACCAAAGGAAGTCGAAGATACCCGTTCGTTAAGGGAATAAAGACAGGTGAAGTGCTCAACGGAGCGATGAAGGACTTGGTATGTTCCAGTTTATGATATACTATAGGTAAGCTTATCTTGTTCATCCAGATGGCTTTCAAAAGACCTAACGCTACAAGACGCTATATCTTTCTCGAGGAAAAACGACATTCACCCGCTTGATAACACATCTTCAGAATCGTCTCTTGAATTCTAGGCGTCCAAGAATGATGCTCCCGTGTTTCCCATAGGAAAAACGTCCAAGAAACGACCTAATGACCTGGTTTTTGTCCGAATGAAAAGTATTGGATATTTTTGAAGCCGGAGTGGAAAAATATGTCAACTATACCGGTATGAGCTATTTTTTTTTGTCACCAAAATCAATACCAGGCCACGAACCATTGATGCCCTTTGTGCCTCGCAGCTTTTGACTCTCATCCTCGTTTCATACAACTTAAATCGATGCTCATGTCACTGTTCAACGGCGAAGCTGTCGAATCAATCTACGTGACTTGAAAGGCTTGTAGCATGTTATAAGTGTTTTCTTTGCTCCAACTCCCCCTACTATCGACACTGCATTCTCATCTACCGATTCGATGACTCCTCTACCAGAAGTTCACATCCGCATAGATAATATTCGCATGCTATCCTCTGGTTCTCGTATTCCTCGTGTCTTGTGAGCATGGGTGCGTCGATGGACCTCGTACCATGGAGACACACGAACTCTGATCCCGAGCTACTCAAACAGGCAATGAAACGGCACAAACTTAAAACGACGGACGTTGAAAAGGGACTGGGTAAAAAGAGAAAGATCATGGAGTTTGATGAGATGGAGCAAGGGTACACAGGACCTTGACAAGCTGCAAACGGAAACTGTCATAACTGTTATCTAGGTTGGCTCGTCTCTACAGTTGTTGAATATATGTCGACTTTTGTTTTGCTTCAATTTGTTGAAACGGTCATATTGATGGGAGAAACGGAGGAACATTGATTCCGAGTCGTGTCCAAGGAGGTCCAAGGCGAAGTCTCCTTCCAAGTTTATTCTTATTGACCAGGAGTGTTTTATTAGGGAGCTAGTACTCCCGCTTACTCCCGTCACTAATGATCTGTGCACCCGTTGCCCCCTCCATGACCATTCCTAGGATATCCAATATGAACTTAGGGCGGTACAAAACGAACGTTCAATCGACTCCTTCCTTCCTTGACCTCTTTGCACTTGATAATGGAATCTCTCGCAGCGAACAAACATATAGTCCTTCACGCATTTGCAACGAACTGGGGTATGATATTTCTTGCGTTTATTGTGGACCATTGCTCACATTATTCCAGGACATTACCGACCATTTGGTCCTCTAGCCGTGCTGATTCTGGAAGCTTTCCCAGATGTGTTTGTGACATGCCTCGCAGGCGAACCAGTATTCTTCGACATAATGGGCGAGTTTGGAAAATTAGACCCAGCCAGATATGAGGCCACCAAGCCACGTCTCAGGTGAGTGCTTCTTCCTCCATGTACCCATCCAATGTGTTAACATCCGGGACACCAGCGTCATTGACATTACAGGCCCAAAATTTGATTCTCGTTTGCCATTGCCAGGTTTTGCGCCTGCGTTTGCTGCATTGCAGAAATCCGAGACTGTGACATGCCTCTCCACGAATAAGTCAGTCACTGGTTTACCTCCTCCCACTCTCGCAGTTATAGATGCAAGTAACTTCTCCATTCACAATGCTATATACCATTGATATACACTTTCTTATATCTAGCCGTTTGCCGCCTATGCCGTGGAAGCGATTCGTGCAATCTCCAAAGATACTCCCATTCTATCATGGTGGACTGCGCCTGTGGGAGGCATGATTCGCCTAATGGGTCCAGTGGATATGGGTGGAGTGGCTGATCCCTCCCTGGAAACTCCTGAAGGACGAGCAGCTATGAAGGCGGAACTGCCAAAGATGCTGGCACAACCACCAAAGTTGGTGCGTACGCAAGGATGATGATTCAGTGAAAGTCAACTGATGCTCTTTCTCAAGCCCACTGCTGCTGGAAAGGTCCTGAATACTATCTCTGGCCTTGCTACTATGTATGACTATGAATGGTTACCTCAACGAGTGGGCTTGTTTCATTGCTAATTTTTTGCCGATCTGACCCAGTTCATTCAGACTGTGTTTTCTGAGATTAGTCCAATCGTAGAAAACATTGGATCGATCTATATCCGAGAAACAGACGATCTGTTATCTGTATCCTCCTCCGTGTACAAACCCGAGGCAATCACTGCAGTCGCGAAGTGGTATGATTCTATGGGAAAGGCGTTTTATAATATAGGGCCGCTTGCTTTAGATAAAGCAAAAAAGAGTGCCAAAAGTGATACGGACAAGCAGGTAGTAGAATTCTTGGACCGAGTGCAGCAGGACTTTGGCAAGAAGAGCTTGATCTATGTGAGTGGAGCATTTTTTGGATGTGTACGCGCGATGACGCCCCCCAAAATAGATATCTTTTGGCACTCTTTTCTTCCCTCTCAACCCCGAAAAGATTTGGGCTGTCTTTGAAGAGCTCATCGATTCTAAGACGCCTTTCATCTTTACTCACCCATCCGGGTATGCAGTCATTCCCGAAGAAATTAAGGCCAAGATTGCGAACAGCGGCTGTGGTATGGAGGTGAATTGGGCTCCGCAAGAACTTATTCTCTCTCATCCTGCGACGGGATGGTTTATCACTCACGGGAGGCTAGATTTAACTGACGCGTTGCAGCTCCGCTCAATTCGATAATGAAGAAATGAACAGGCGCACCTCTTCATTCCCAATACGATTTGGTTTTGAGAGCCAGAGATTTCGTCGAAATTGCTCAGAGTATTTATGCTATTTGACATTGATTTGACATCGTACACAACTTGAATATATACAAGGTTCCGGAGCAGTGTTATCATCCGAGTCCTGGTCGGTAAGGAGCTTAGTTTGATCTGCCATTACAACACTATGATTCATTACTTAGTCCAGGGGTTAGGCCACCATCAGTCAAGCAAAAACGACACTGGATCCTACTCGGATCCTACTATGCACGAATGCTAGCAAGTCTGCAGTAAACAGTATGATAAAATTTAAAAGATGGTGAATCGGACAGACTCTCTTCAACATTTCCGGCACGCACCAAATCCGCAATGGTGATCACTCGCGACAAAACCTCTGAAATACTCTTTCAGCCAGCTCAAGTTGGGAATATGTATCTCAAACACCACATAGTGGTAGCTCCAGTCACTCGCAAACGAGTTAGCTCAGACCACGTCCCATATCCTATTGTCCTCGAGCATTACGCCCAGCGCGCCAGCACACCCGGGACGCTCATCGTCACTGAAGGCACTTTAATCGCCCATCAGGCTGGAGGATACGCACATGTTCCTGGAATATGGAACAATGAGCAGATTGCCAGGTGGAAGGAGGTCGTTGAAGCTCTTGTCACCGAAAATCTTGTGGCTGATTCTCTAATGTAGGTTACCACCAGAGTCCACGACAAAGGATCCTACATGTTCCTCCAACTTTGGGCACTTGGTCGCACCGCGATTCCTGGAAATCCCGACTATGAACCCGGCTTTCCTTACGACCATGTCTCGGCTTCGAACATTCCCGTAAATCCTAACGATGATACAGCGAAAAAGCCCCGCCCACTATCAGTCGAGGAGATACAGGAATACGTAGGCTGGTATGTTATCGCCGCCAAGAACGCTGTGTTTTTAGCAGGGTGCGATGGAGTGGAGGTCCACTGTGCAGGTGGATATTTGGTGCATAGTTCAAAGTTAAGAAGCTGAGTTTGATGAACTGATGTTTTATTTAGATCGACCAATTTTTGCAGGATGTAAGCAATGACAGAACAGACGAGTATGGAGGGAGCATAGAGAACCGCGCAAGGTTCGCATTGCAGGTTATCGATGCGGTCGTCCAAGCAGTCGGAGCAGAGAGGACTGGGATTCGACTGAGTCCATGGATGACATATAATGGTTTCACGATTACTTTTCTTTCCGTTTTTTTTTGGAAGACTGACACAATGTCGTTGAACAGGGATGAGAATGAAGGATCCGAAACCGACCTTCAGGTACCTCGTGCAGCAAATCAAGAATGCGCACCCTACGTTGTCCTACATCAGTATCTTCGAGCCACTTACTGACGGCTTTAGTACCCGAGATGCCAAGGACATCCCCGAAGGCGAAGACAACGATTTCATCCGGGAGATCTGGACACAAGAAGGAAGTTCGAGATGGTATATTGGTGCAGGAGGCTACACTCGCACAACAGCACTGCAGATTGCGAATAAGAATCCAGGTGAATTGATCGCATTCGGCAAGTTGTTTGCTGCAAACGTGAGTTTGTTTTTCACCGTATCTTTGATTTAACTGACTGAAGAGTTGATATTAGCCTGATCTACCTTATCGATTGAAGCATGATCTCCCGCTCAACGAACCGGATTTTAATACTTTGTTTGTTCCCAATGCCTCTGGACCGGAGGGGTACACAGATTATCCTTTCGCGAAATAGTGTATATGAGGACGGATATTACGCAGTAATTTCAATGTTCCAGGGTAGAATAGTTTACAATTGGGTGATTTGAAGGCATGACATGATTCCACAGTCGTTGGAGAGCTATTTCCCCTCCACGAACTCAACACCGGTTCTTATTACATCTAGGCGTTCAGGCGAGCGCAACTTGATAGAACACTTGAATGGGTACGGACGGCTATACAATATCCAAACAATAAGAACCTCGCTGAGATACAAACATTGTCGTACTCACTTCTGTGATTTCGTTGTGTCATAGTCCCCAGTCAGGATGATAATTTCGCCATTTTCATCCAAGGCATTCGATATGTCATATACTGCTAGTACAGATGCAATGGTAATCCAAAGTGTGGAAAAAGCCATATTTCTTCCAGGGCAGATTCTAGGATGTATCGTAAACGTGTAGTCAAGCACGGACCCATCTTTCTCGAGCAAATCACATACCTACGACCAAACCCAAAACCAGATGTGGGATCCATGACGTGAAGGTTTAACCGTCCGTCTGCAGCACAGATATAACGATCCGGGTTGAAAGTATATGGGTCAGGAAATTTTGTTCCATCATGCAATATCGCCCTAAATAGTGTCCTAATGCATGAGAACTTTGGGTGGTTCGAGGTGAATGACTAACCAAACATTCGCCATAACGGTCGCATTTTTAGGGATTCGATACCCGTTGTATATATCTTCCTCGGTAGATAGATGGGCCACGACTACCAGCGGAACCTCAATACAGAAGAAGAAGAGACAGATATGAATCCTCACCCAGGGGATTGACGGGCTGCCACCTAAACAATATTTTGAATTTATACATCATGTTGGGATTGGCAGGTAAGAGCAGATTCACTCTCGTACCTCAAAACTTCATTTACGATTGCTTGAATATAAGGGAGCGATGACTTGTCACCAAAGTCTGGCAACCGATCGCTTCCAATCACACGATCTAGCTCTTGTTGTGCTTTTTTCTGGTATTCAGGATACTTGACCATAGCGAGAAAAAAGGTAGTAAGAGCAATAACGGTGGTATCAGTACCAGCTGGAGGTCGTGATAAAATTCCATTAGTATGAAATCATGGTGGTTGGTTTATTCAGTGGCCTCACCGAGGTACATAGTCCCCGACGTTTGCTCAATCGTCCCTTCGACACTAGAGTCGGGGTCACTAAGTTGCTCAAAACACCGAGTGACGAAGCAGGGCTCCACACTTCCCTCGATCTATTCAGACACACAGATTCTCGTATGGCCTCATTAACGAATCTTTGAGTGCTTACGAGAGAGCTCTTTGTTGCAGCAAACGGTCCATGCAACAATTTCTCCATATCAGCCTTCCAAATCCGAGCTTTGCGTTGGAACGAAGCTCCAGGTACCCACGAAGGAATATATTTTAGCCACGGAAGGTAATCCTGCAAAAATCCAAGTAAGGTAACGCTCAAGCAGCTGGCTTGAAGGTACGATACCACAAGGAAAGATCCTGGTATACTTGCTGCTACCACTCCATCTAGTGCTTTCTCTGCGTTGAAGGTGTGAACAGAGTCCTGCACCACATTGACATCGAAACCGTAAGCAACGGACAATATACTTGAACCAGCCATCCTGTCAGAAAGAGCAAAATACGTCTTTGCATCTACATATAAGGAGCGACTCACTTGCGCACAAGCGTAGCATACTGTTCTGGGTTTTCATGGAGACGAAGAAGAAAATTCCGTGTTGCCTTTAGCTCTTGAGGTTCATGCTGATCTGCATTGTTCGGGTTGAACACTAGGAATCGCCAAAAAAATCACGGTAGAGATTGAATACTAGCGCAGATGGGACTCGGAGAATATAACGGACTGGTGGTAAATAGTTTCCGACGAGCCTTCCATTCGGGCCCGTATGGCATGAAAACAAAGGCCCATTTCCATCTGCGTCGGTCACTGGTCAGAGCACGGTGAACTTGGTATCCGACATGACTGACCCCATTCTGTACATTGACCAAGTTGAGCGTGGATGTTCATGTGAAAATTGGGTAGCATACTCACAGGTCATTTAACATCGTCAGTGGAGGTCTAGCGGTACCCACGAAGAATTAAAACTGGAGGCAAGTTTGGGTAAGAGAGCATCAAACTCACCGACTAGAATACGTTGCAGACCTTCGTTCAAGAAGCTCTGTGGCGGCTTCTAGCGTATTGAGAATGATCACTGGGTTCCCAGCGACGTTGACGTGAACGATGTCCGAGTCTGTCCAAGATCATTGTAAGACTCTTTGGGCTCGAAGCACCAGTTCGACTTACCATACTTTTGATACCACTCCGTAAAGGTTATCCAGGTTGGGCTTGAGATCAGAGATTGTATATTTCCTTACCCAAATTCAATATCAAGAACGCTGGGGCGATTCGAAAGAAAACAAAATCACAAAACGAACCTATCAACGGGAAAGACCTAGGACCAGGAGGTAATGGGCTTCTTGTTCGGAATCGTAGCTGAAAGAGATACAAGATGGCCAGAGCAACTCCACAGCCTGTCCATGTGAGAATGTTGTTCGAAGCCATGGAGGATTCGTCAAAAAGTGTCATTGAGGTAGCGAGGGTCTTGAGGGTGTAGTTTGGGTTCAAGAACGGAGGATGGCTCTTATACTTGAAATCATAAGAAGACACGGTATACGTAGCGTACGTCACATAGGAGTTTATCTGTAGATAAGTACGCAAATTGATATTATTACTGTCCTATCGTTTGAAGCATGTGTATGATCTCCCACTCAACGAGCCAGATTTTAATAGTTTGTTTGTTCCTAATGCCTCTGGAACGGAGGGGTACATGGGTTATCCTTTCGCAAAACAGTACGTTTGAAGACGGATATTACGCAGTAATGTTCGAGGTTAGAATAATTTACAATTGGATGATTTGAAGGCATGACATGATATCCCAGCTTCCACAGCCGTTGGCGAGCTATTTCCCCTCCACAAACTCAACACCAGTTCTTATTACATCTAGGCGGTCAGGCGAGCGCAACTTGATAGAACACTTGAATGGGTACGGACGGCTATACAATATCCAAACAAATAAGAACCTCGCTGAGATACAGACATTGTCGTACTCACTTCTGTAGTTTCGTTGTGTCATAGTCCCCAGTCGGGATGATAATTTCGCCATTTTCATCCAAGGCATTCGATATGTCATATACTGCTAGTACAGACGCAATGGTAATCCAAATTGTGGAATAAGCCATATGTATTCCAGGGCAGATTCTAGTATGTATCGTGAATACGTAGTCAAGCACGGACCGATCTTTCTCGAAAAAATCACATACCTACGACCAAACCCAAAACCAGATGTGGGTTCCATGACATCAAGATTTAACCGTCCGTCTGCAGCACAGATATAACGATCCGGGTTGAAAGTATATGGGTCGGGAAAATTTTTTTCATCGTGCAATATCGCCCTAAATAGTGTCCTCATGCATGAGAACTTTGAGTAGTTCAAGATGAATGACTAACCAAGCATTCGCCATAACGGTCGCATTCTTCGGGATTCGATATCCGTTGTATATATCTTCCTCGGTAGATAGATGGGCCAGGACTGCCAGCGGAACCTCAATAGAGAAGAAGCAGAGACAGATATGAATTCTCACCCAAGGGAGTGACGGGCTGCCACCTGAACAGTATTTTTGTACATCAGGTCAAGATTGGCAAGTAAGAGCAGAATCACTCTCGCACCTCAAAATTTCATTTACGATTGCTTGAATATAAGGGAGCGATGACTTGTCACCAAAGTCTGGCAACCGATCGCTTCCAACTACACGATCTAGCTCTTGTTGTGCTTTTTTCTGGTATTCAGGATACTTGACCATAGCGAGAAAAAAGGTAGTAAGAGCAGAAACGGTGGTATCAGTACCAGCTGGAAGTCGTAACGAAATTTTATTAGTATGAAATCACGGTGGTTGGTATGTTCAGTGGTCCCACCGAGGTACATGGTCCCCGCCGTTTGCTCAATCATCTCTTCGGCTTCAGAGTCAGGTTCATTAAGTTTCTCAAAACACCGAGTGACGAAGCAGGGCTCCACACCTCCCTCGATCTATTCAGACACACAGATTCTCGTATGACCTCATTAACGAATCTTTGAGTGCTTACCATAGAGCTCTTTGTTGCAGCAAACGGTCCATGCAGCAACTTCTCCGTATCAGCCTTCCAAATCCGAGCTTGACGTTGGAACGAAGCACCGGGTGCCCACGAAGGAATATATTTTAGCCACGGAAGGTAATCCTGTAACAATCCAAATAAGATAACGCTCAAGCAGCTGACTTGAAGGTACGGTACCACAAGGAAAGATCCTGGTATACTTGCTGCTATAAATCCATCCATTGCTTTCTCTGCATTGTAGGTGTGAACAGAGTCCTGCACCACATTGACATCGAAACCGTAAGCAATGGACAATATACCTGAACCAGTCATCCTGTCAGAAAGAGGAAAGTAAGTCTTTGCATCTACATATAAGGAGCGACTTACTTGCGCACAAGCGTAACATACTCTTCTGGTTTTTCGTGGAGACGAAGAAGAAAATTCCGTGTTGCCTTTAGTTCTTGAGGTTCATGTTGATCTGTATTGTTCGGGCTGAACACTAGGAATCGGCAAAAAAAAAAGAACGGTAGAGGTTGACTACTAGGACAGATGGGACTCAGAGCATATAACTGACTGGTAGTAAACAGCTTCCGACGAGCCTTCCATTCGGGCCCATATGGCATCACAGCAAAAGCCCATTTCCATCTGCATTGGTCACTAGTCAGAAAATTGTGAACTTCGAACCCGACACGACTGACCCTATTCTGGGTAGAAGATATTGACTAAGTTGAGCATTGATGGTCAAGCGAAAATTAGGTAGCATGCGCACAGGTCATTTAACATTGTCAATGGAGGTCTAGTGGTCACGAAGAATTAAAACTTGAGGCAGGATTGGGTAAGAGAGCATCAAACTCACCGACTAGAATACGTTGCAGACCTTCGTTCAAGAAGCTCTGTAGCAGCTTCTAGCGTATTAAGAATGATCACTGGGTTCCCAGCGACGTTGACATGGACGATATCCGAGTCTGTCCAAGATCATCGTAATACTCCTTGGACTCGAAGCACCAGTTCGACTCACCATACTTTTGATACCACTCCGTAAAGGTTATCCAGGTTGGGCTTGAGATCAGGGATTGTATATTTCCTGATACCCAAGTTCAATACCGAGAACACTCTGGCGATTTGAAAGAAAAAAGATCACAAAACGAACCTATCAACGGGAAAGACCTAGGACCAGGAGGTAATGGGCTTCTTGTTCGGAATCGTAATTGCTGAAAGAGATACAAGATGGCCAGAGCAGCTCCACAGCTTGTCCATGTGAGAATGTTGTTCGAAACCATTAAGGATTCGTCAAAAAGTGTCATTGAGGTAGCGAGGATCTTGAGGGTGTAGTTTGGGTTCGAGAGCGGAGGATGGCTCTTATACTTGAAATCATAAGAAGACACGGTACGTAGCGTACGTCACATAGGAGTTTATCTGTGGATAGGTACTAACTTACTTTGTTCTGGATTGGGACGCTCGTTCCTTCTTCAAGCTCCACGATAAGTGTAGCAGAGCGCGATAGCCAAGTTGATCGTCTCAAAGAGAATGACACAAGCTTGAAATCATTAGAAGCCTTTCGACGGCCGACTCGCGAAGAACAAATGACGAACAATAAAGTTCTGAACTCGGACCATGTGCCACAACACCACAGTGCCAGTGGGCCACTCAGGCTCAACCGAACAAAGAAATAATTGACCACTTACGCTACCGCATTCAGAGAACAAAAAGAATTTGGTCAATAAAAGCGGTCGACGGTCATTGATTTGTTTTTTAAACATAAACCAACTCTATCCATCACACATCGTTCCTGCGCGCTGCAACGAAATTACTAGTCGTGTCTGATCAGATTGTAAACCGCATCTGAAAGTCTCAATCTAATTCACCCACAGCCTATTCACGTTCACCAACCCAACGACGAACACCTATCAGATCAAGGCTATGTCGACCCCCGTTTGCGAAGAACCAATTCATTTCACGAATCCGTTCACTGGTGCTAGCCTGAGCCTCAGCACCAATACCGAGTTGGAATACAACCAAACGAACACGAGCAACAGCACCGAACACGAACAGTTATACCGAGAAATGTCAACGTCAACAAAACGAGGAAAACTCGTTCCCAAGCGAGAGCTGACGTTGAAGGGACTAGGACAGGGCGCTAGACAGAGGAGCATAGATAAACTCCTCAGTTCGACGAGTCGTTTAAGCCCCATTGCACCGAGTCCTATCAGTCCAACCGGCTCTAGCTCTTCCAATTCTAACTCTTCCTCTCCCTACGAGGATAACTGGGCCCACTCTCCACATACCCCAACTACCGTAAATCGGCTCGAGGTTCCTCGAACGCCTCATTACGATCACGAGGGCGTCACACCACGATACACTGGGGCATTGCCATTTGGAACGAGCCCTGGTACTCGGATGACGCCACGGACACCACGTACACCGCGAACCGCTAGTACAACAGGTCGATATCCTCCTCGGACGCCACGCACACCTAGTGCTGCTGCTTGGGAGCGAGAGCACGGATTCCTTCCTACCCTTCCGGAGCGCTGCCAGAGCGTTCCACTCGCTGAGGACTGGATGCCTGAGCCAAAACCTGTTTCCGATGGGGACGAGTCTGCTGACGCTGATTCCAGCCAGGGAGACGATGAAGACTGCGGCTCAGTTGATGGGTTCCAGTACGAAGACGAAGAGTCTGTGGAAGCATACGATAATGATTATGAATACGAGGAGTACGATCGCGACTCTGTCTATGAATGGGGAGTAGACCAGCCAGCGTTGACGAGGGAGGAATACGCGCTTATGTTGGAGAAGATGCGGGAAGAAGCAGAATTATCTGTATGTGATGGGATGATGGAACAACTTGAGCTGCGAGATGCTTTTGAGAGCGCGGTAGAAGAGATGATGAGAGTCAAGCCGGAACCAGAGCGAATCCGTGGGTTGCAAAGGAGGAGAACCATTTGGTGAACGGCATGGGCATTATTTCTGGTTTATCTTAAGGTCAATTATAATTATGATATTAATTTTTGTGTGCAGCGTACGTACCCCGCATTATTGCTTAGCGCTTGTATGAATAGGATTTCTAGGTCTTTATAGCATCGAAATGCCAATATTGCGAAGGAAGTGTGTGGGTAGAATCGCGTATTGGAAGTTGAAGAAGAGGCGCCTAATCCAATCGGCGCTTGAGCGGCGCTAATAGTAATAATGCTCCTTTCCCCTGTTCTCCAATCCAATCTTCTCTTCTTCTCTGACGGACGCGTATCCTGGAATAAACGGTTGCCTCCATAGACCTTCTAAGAGACTCTTCCAGCGGGATGAATCGCGTAAAAAAGGCGAGTAGCTATGATGTCATCTTGAATGCAGTTCACCTTGGACCCGCTCGTCGAAACGATCACCTTACCTTCCTTTCTCACAATCCAGTACTTAATAGTACTTAATACTCAACAAATTAAAATGGAAACAATAATAGATCTTCAAATCGCTCTTCAGATATATTCTTGAATCAAGTTGGAATCAAGTTCAATGTCTCTCGGACTCACGACTCATCTGCGGTCTATGTCAAGTTTAGAAAATTACGAGGATATCCCGGCAAAACGGTAGCAGAATATCCTTCCAATGTATATAATACCAGGAAGACCAGAACACATAGGTTAGTTGAAGCCGATGTGTGACTCAAAGACTCTCAAAGGCTCGGACGCTTTCATCTCCCGAAGGCAGACTCTATACCTTTTGGCACTATATATCACTCCGTTGACTAGCCTGACTACGGCGTCTTTCACAAGAAGGATCGGATTCGGATGGATATGGGGGCAAGATCCCGTGGGGTCAGTCTCTACTCAATTCTCCCTTTTCCACCGCCAGACCCGCAGTTGACATTGTGTTAACCGGAATTCTCGTACTTGCTTTGGTTGTATATGCGTGAGTGCCTAATTCAATCAACTTGAGGATGAAATAGCACTGAGCGTTGAATTTGTATGTAAGAAGACTCAATTCAACCAACTCGAGGCTGAAACAGCCCTAAGCGCTGAATTGTACAGGAAGATCCGAGACAGAAAGGCGTGGAAGGAAAGAACAAAAACGTTGGAGCTGATGTCTGCTCGAGCTTTGTTATTCATAGTATAGCCTCCTTGCTTTCTACTGACCATGTGCAGGTATACCAGAATTACAAGGCGGAAAGCTATCACTTCCCAGTCAACTGCGAACGTTGGGTAAAAGACTATAAAAACCCCACATTGAAGCCTCCTTTACCCACTCTTCATCGCTTCATCAACTACAACAACGTCCAAACATGAAAGCAATCTTCTTTGCCTCCGCCTTTGCAACTCTGATTTCTAGTGCTTATTCCGCCTTGACTATCAACACTCCGTAAGCACTACGTGTACTTGTTCCCAATGCCATCGTGCTGATTTTTCTTACAGTGCAAGTTTGGTCGAGTGTGAGCCAGTTTCGATCACCTGGGACGGTGGAATTGGTATGTTTACTTAAGTAATATTGCATCCTATTATGTGCTTCTAATCACCGTCTTTCTGCAGGCCCATTCGATTTGGTGAGCTGAGCATTCTTTACTGCGTACCCGCAGACCACTTTCTAATCAACGCCATGACTTGCGGTCTTCCACGTCTCAGAGGTATTCATACAATTTTGTGATTATGACGATGACGATGCGGTCTAACTAAAATTATGACCTATACAGTGTTTTTCCTGCTGGCTCTCCCAACACTATTGTGGAAAACCTTGGTGAAGTGAATGGTAATTCGTTTACCTGGCTCGTGAACCTTCCCGCAGGTCAGTACGGAATCGATCCATCAAGTACAATGCTAACATATTCGTTTTATTGCCGTGTAGGTCAACCCGTTGGTTTCTCCGTCGTCGATTCAACTGGCGCCGTAGCTGAGAGTGCCAGCGAAGTCATTCAGTCAGGTTGGTGATCCTTTTTGCTATCGTTTCTTCCATACTCATCCGCCCATACTATAGGTTCAAGCACCGCATGTGCTGCCAAATAAGGTAGACTGTGCAAGCTAAGATACGCAGACAAGCTCTGTAGAGATGGGGTATTTCAGTACGAAGATGTATCCCAGGGCTTTCGCCAATGTTCTGAATAAGCATTTCACATTCCCTCTTTTGAACGAGTTTTATTATTGCAAAGTTGATACACAAGGTATCCAAGAAAGCCTACCAGAATCTCTCAAAGTGTTCTTTCAACGTCATCTCCGAATTATGGTGTTGCATTTTCATGTTCATGCACCATTCGGAGCTTCCCCAGAGATCCTGCCAAAGATTCCGCTTTGAGGGCTTAATAGAGGATGATATTTCTCTTTGTAAAGCGGGCTCTCGTCAGATGGGGTGCCTTACACTCAGCATCTCCTTCTCCTCGTAACCTGGGTGGCGTCATGAACTCCGGAATGCATTAGCAAAGACACCGTCCATCCGAAAACTGTATCTCCGTGAGCTATATCGGATCTCCAATGCACTTAATCCCAGGCTGGTATATACCTTGGAAAGCCTTAGTGCTCTTATTAGTTCATGTCCCAACCTGACCCATCTCGAGTGTGTGCTAGACAGCGACACGTCAGGTGTATTCTGTTTCTTCGTCTTGCCCACCCCGCTGAATACTTATCCTTGTATTATCAGGATGTTGGGACCATCTATAAGAGGATCATGGAAGCGCTTCCACATCTTGTGCACCTCAAACTACATGTACAGACAAGGCCTCTCATACGTCTTATTCTAAATGCAAGTTCATCACATCATGAGGCCAACAATCTTCCATCATTAGCTTAGAGCCGCACACAGCTATAAGATAAATCCAGTAGATGCCTGCATATTGAAAACAAAGTCAGAAGTCCTTCATCTGTCCCGACAATGGGTATTATACACTCGGCCAGTACCGTGGGTGGAGCGCGCGAGAAAGCATCAAAATCGTGCCTTGATATCCGTAAACCTGAATGAATATCCAGTTGAAGTTGGAACAGTACAGGGTTTTGCATAATTCTGTGCCCTTCGAGTTTGAGGCACCTCTTTATTTGTATTTGGTTTTTTAGGGCGCCTAAGGGCGCTTACAGAATTTTTCAATACATTTCTTCCGTAAGTTACGAGAATGCATCGCTCGGAGTCATGAGGAGCTCTCGGAGATTAAGAATGAATAGGTTGTCACGGTAGCTGGGCCTGGGCTAGGTCTTTTAATACATACAAATAAACAGTTGCGTCAAACTCGAAGGGCACAGAATTATGCAAAACCCTGTATGATATTGCAGCTGCACTGGCATGGCTCGACTATGCCCGTAGGTTTCTATACCATGCCTCCTTTGTCTGTACAGCCGATGAGCGTCCGGGGAGTCGGAGTGAAAGTCGTCCCAACTTAGAATATGACACAGGGAGCGGTTTCAAGGGCTTGGGCAGCGTAAGGTAATCAGCTAGTAGAATTGCTTTAATTTGATGGAAAAATCAATACATGTGCCTCACTTACGTGGAGATTCCGTCAAGAAAAGAACCATTTCCAGACGAATTAATGAAGATCTAAGGAATCCTGCAGATAACAATTCGAACGGTTGCTCTTCAGCGAAAACGGAGATCTGAGGAAAGCTCTTTGATAGACTTGAGGGCGGGAGGAATAGTACAGAAGGATGAGTTTCGGTCAAAAGGTAGTCGTCTGCTTTCGGAAAGTGAGAGTATAGGCTGGGCCACATCGCAAACACTCTTGTACAAGAACGGGTGGAAGAGCCCATGACAGCGTTTCGAAACTTGTGTAAGAGCTACCAGTGTCCTCGAGGAATTCTTCTGCGATTAGACTGACTTAATTCATTCCAGGTTCATTCGGTAAGACGTTGAAGCCACAGACTTGATTCATGGCTGATATAGCGCGAGGAGCATTTTTAAATCGAAAATGAGGACCGTGAACTTACCTGGAAGTTGAAAAATACCAAAGTTGTGGTCGTCAAGAAAGCGAGAGATCCGGCTTGGATCGGGCCGTGACTGACTGCCGCCGGCAAAGGGCAAAGCAGTACCTCGCGACCCTAAAAAGCTTGAGCTCTCAGAAACAGGTAGATTTAAGCACATATAAGAGGGCTAGGAAAAAGCAGGATCACAAATATAATATTAAAACTATCCTTCCAGTACACCAACAGTACACATAGACAAGTTGAAACCGATGTCTGACTCAAAGGGCTCGGACGCTCCTATAATTCTTAACACTACATACCAATCCAGTGACTAACCTGAATACAGCGTCTTTCGCCAATAAGGGTGGCAAGTCTGTGGCCACGGTATTTCCCAGAATTCAGGAGATACCTGGTCAGTCTCTACGATACGCAGACAAACTCTGTACTTCAGTACAAAGGTGTAAATTAGGATGTGTATACTCGGCCAGTACCGTGGGCGGAGCGCGCGAGAAAGCAATAAAATAGCTTGGATTATGCCTTTAATTTGATACTCGTAAACCTGAATGAATATCTAACCGGAACAGTATGATATTGCAGCTGCAATGGCTCGACTACGATTCTCCCGTAGGTTTCTATACCATGCCTCCGCTGTCTTTACAGGTATCAGAGGCCTTGTTTGTACATGTAGTTTGAGGTGCACAAGATGCGGAAGCGTTTCCATGATCCTCTGTGTAGACGGCCCCAAGATCCTGATAATGCAAGGTTAGTATTCAGCAAGGTGAGCAAGACGAAGAAACCGAATACACCAGAGGATTTGACGTGTTGCTGTCTAGCACATACTCGAGATGGGTCAGGTCAAGGTCAGGATGGAAAAACCAACACAAATGCTTCACTTACGTGGAGATTCCGTCGCGCAAAGACGAATCAATAAAGATCCACATAAGAAACCTATGCGAATCAAAAGTAGTGCCTTAAGCGTGAGCGCACGACCAAGAATAAATTCGAACGGTTATTCTTCAGCGGAAACGGAGATCTGAGGCAAAACTCTTTGATAGACTGGAGTTCGGGAGGAATAGTACTACAAAATGCTTCATGAAGAGTGTTGGAAGAGGACTGAAACGTGAATGATCGTATCGTGTCGTTGGAGCCATATATCGCAGTGTTCTTCAGAGCAGAAGCAGACTGCTTCTGAAAAACGGCTTTGCGAGGACAATCACGAGCTGATGAAAGCTCATAGGATGGGGTCTGGTCAAAGGTAGCCGATTTCTTTCGGAAAGTGAAAGTGTAGGCAGGGCCACATCGCAAATATTCTTGTACAAGAACGGGTGGAAGAATCTATGACAACGTTTCGAAACTTATGTAAGAACTAAACTCCACGTCTCCTCCTCCGTATGGAGAGAGGCTCTTTTTGGTGGACCCACGGTCATTGTCAGTTGGACGACTGTTCACTGCGAGGATAAGAGGAAATAGTCACGTTGAGGAGATAAAAAAGAAAATGAAGAGAGGATAAACGTACAGTAAAGAAGTAGAGAGAATGTATAAACTTTGGCAAGCGTCTTCTCCGGAATGACTAGTACCAAAGCAAGATGAAGTCAAATAGTGGCATTCAACTTGAGGATGGACTCAACTTACGAAAGTATAATCCGACGCTAATCTGGCTTAACAGGCCAATAACAATGGCTTGAGCGAGAAGGGACAGAAGGTTGCATTCCAGGGTGCGGACAATGATTCGACGGAAGCGTCTGATGAAAAGGAAAGTCAGCAGAGACGCCCGACGAGCCCGACGGATGTTCTAAACGACGTACCGAGGGGCAAGATAACTGATTTTATTTTGTTGTGACTCAACTCGGAAACGGAGGTCAAGATAGTAAATCATCGAGCTCGTGATCAAAACATCCGCGCCTCTATCGAAGATTTAGCCTCAGTCCTTGTAGATTTAGCCGAGAACAGCTTACGCGGAAGCCCCTAGCCATACGTAGCACTCAGGTCTGACGACCGAACAGCGGTTAAGCTAGTACAAATAAATGCAAATTCTGCACTTACAGGAGGAAGGCGAATTCGGACTGCATCAGGTTGGGTGCCATTGCTACACTGACTACTATTCGGAAAATCATACCTGCGAAGGTTCAAGGATATTTATGCGTTAGTTAGATGATGAGAAGCGAAACCTCCTACACCAGCCCAATATGGAGAGAGATCCTACTGCTATAGGCAAAATCCAATTCATTCTCATGGACATTACCCAAAGGCGCCATGCATAGAAGAGCTGCACAATGAGAGCACAGGTTGAACTGCAAGTAGTAATCAGTTAATCATTAGTGATAGCGCAATAAATGCAGCAGCTATCTCACGACAAGAAAGGTTCGGCTGGGAGCGCCCAATGGAACGCTAATGCGGCGGGATCTGAAGAGCATAGGTAGTTAATAAGTTGCCAATAGAATGGCTCCCGAGACCCACTCGCGTAATTTGCGACAGCCCAGTCATAGACCCAGATACCTGCGAAAATATCAGTAGGCTCGAAGCTCAGATTATGACACTAACCATCTGCGACGGTGTCACCAATACACAAGCTGACACACAGAATAACTACGGCTTTGAACCACCATCGATCGGTGGGGAACTTTGAGAAATAGGTCCATGCTGGTGAAAGTCTTCACTTAAGTACTGTGGATATGAGGGTCAATGTAGTAGGTTCACTGACTGGAAGAAAGCACCACACCCATCGTTAGGTACTGTAATAAACTTGAGCCCAATTCAATTATTCATGCGAGATTAGAGACAAACCGAAAGATAGTTGCTGATAACCTGTTGACTGCCATTATTCCTCACATTTAGATTCACCTCAAAGAGACTCACCACTCCTCCAAGTGAAATATTAATCTGGGCGTGCTCTGCTGCAGAAAGGCCTGACATTATGAGGTTTAATTAGTGGTGGGGAGAACAGCGAGTGGTCTGGGTGGGCACTGGGACGGGAATCGGAGCATAGGCGGAAATATATAACGATATCGTAAACTTAATGAACATCACCCAACCCTGAAAATTGATATACATAGCTTTCCGTCGCCCCCTACAGATGTCTCCGAGTCCGAGTAGCGGAAAAATCTATTCAGCAACCCCCTTTCTCTGAGAAACCCCGGGTTCCCTGGGAAACCCTCTCGAAAAAGTGACTTGAGGGTTTCTCTGATGACCGGCCGAAACAGGCGCCCACTGAGAAGCGCCCATGCGCAGACTTGAAAACCGTAGAGTAGAGGTTGACTAAAAGAATTGTTCATACAAACCACTATGTAAATAAATTTCAAAGTTTTTTAATATAAAGCTCAGGACCTCCAACGATCGGATTCACAACTGCACAATGCAGCTTTGATCGGTCATCCAGCACCAAACGACTCGCAGTTGCGCACAAAGGGAGTCCACCACAGGGTGGAGGTGCAAAAAAGGCGATTCGGGTATGCGAAACCTGAAGGAGCGGACGAAAACATGGAGCACGTCGGAACAGGGAGATACGCATGCTCATTGTCCTGTGCTTTATGGTTATTGATATAAATGTATGTAGTTATAAAGCCAATCAGACGCGGAACGAAATTCCTTACCATGCTTACTTCCTAGGGGTGATGCACACGGAAAAATCTATTGGGAAACCCCCTTTCTAAGAGAAACCCCCCCTCCGAGAAACCCTGACTATTGAGGAACCCGGGTGCTGGCTCGGCTTAGTAACACCATCACCGGCCGGTGTGGTCTCTAATGACATCGCGCAAGACCTTCAACCCTCAAGCTTTTACTTGGAATGGCGGGCCCTTAACCACTCTTTTTATCTTTGAACTAATGCTGATTTCTGTTGCCGCCCCTCAAAGCTTTGTAGCCAAATCAAGGCAGCGTACTGGTAGAATTGAATCCAAAGGTGCGTTTCGGTGTTCTTCTACTTGACGCTGTCACCAGCGTCAAGTAGAAGAACACCGAAACGGTCCTAATGAAACAAGCTCTCTGAAATCTCAACGCCTTGGACTCTCTCTGCGCCACGCCTTCCTGTACTATATCTTCCGCATATGTGTAGGCTGCCAAGCCCCTCTATGGCCAAAAATTTGTCAGTTAGCATCGTTAACTGTCACTCAGATTCCGAATTTTGGTTTCTGGGGATTGCTGTGTATGCTGTGTGCATCACCCCTAGGAAGTAAGCATGGTAAGGAATTTTGTTCCGCGTCTGATTGGCTTTATAACTACATACATTTATATCAATAACCATAAAGCACAGGACAATGAGCATGCGTATCTCCCTGTTCCGACGTGCTCCATGTTTTCGTCCGCTCCTTCAGGTTTCGCATACCCGAATCGCCTTTTTTTGCACCTCCACCCTGTGGTGGACTCCCTTTGTGCGCAACTGCGAGTCGTTTGGTGCTGGATGACCGATCAAAGCTGCATTGTGCAGTTGTGAATCCGATCGTTGGAGGTCCTGAGCTTTATATTAAAAAACTTTGAAATTTATTTACATAGTGGTTTGTATGAACAATTCTTTTAGTCAACCTCTACTCTACGGTTTTCAAGTCTGCGCATGGGCACTTCTCAGTGGGCGCCTGTTTCGGCCGGTCATCAGAGAAACCCTCAAGTCACTTTTTCGAGAGGGTTTCCCAGGGAACCCGGGGTTTCTCAGAGAAAGGGGGTTGCTGAATAGATTTTTCCGATGCACACAGCATACACAGCAATCCCCAGAAACCAAAATTCGGAATCTGAGTGACAGTTAACGATGCTAACTGACAAATTTTTGGCCATAGAGGGGCTTGGCAGCCTACACATATGCGGAAGATATAGTCAGGAAGGTGTGGCGCAGAGAGAGTCCAAGGCGTTGAGATTTCAGAGAGCTTGTTTCATTAGGACCGAAACGCACCTTTGGATTCAATTCTACCAGTACGCTGCCTTGATTTGGCTACAAAGCTTTGAGGGGCGGCAACAGAAATCAGCATTAGTTCAAAGATAAAAAGAGTGGTTAAGGGCCCGCCATTCCAAGTAAAAGCTTGAGGGTTGAAGGTCTTGCGCGACGTCATTAGAGACCACACCGGCCGGTGATGGTGTTACTAAGCCGAGCCAGCACCCGGGTTCCTCAATAGTCAGGGTTTCTCGGAGGGGGGGTTTCTCTTAGAAAGGGGGTTTCCCAATAGATTTTTCCCGAGTAGCTATGGGCAATTCACGTTACATCCATCCAGCTAAATCTTCACTCTTTCGTCATTGACCGAAAATCAAGCTCGCAAACTTCACATTTCCGAATGACAGTCAGCAGTGAAGGCGAATGTACTAAGAACAGGGAAAGTCACAAAAGACCTAAATGGTGGTAGGCTGAGGAAGCTCAGGACTTCAAGTTGTCGTTGAGGCTAGGCTGCCTCGAGACGTCGCTTTGTTTGGTTGTAAATAAAATCAGTAAAGAGCGTTTCGCCAAAAGTATGCTACTAATCGACAATCGGCTGTAAGTATGTGCTCCTTATGCATACACTGACCCTTAACGCCACAGCGAAAATGGTGAATCGGTCAAAGTGCGATGTGAATTTACTGTAGGAGCCTAGCGTTACTGAAAATTCTTTGGTGAGCTATGCGCAATACATATTTCAACATCTACGCTTGATCTGCCCTACGACATTTCGACGAAATGAGTCGCATCGGGATTAAAATTGGGATTACTAGGTCAGAGCAATGAAAGTTTCGTATCGAAGAAAAGAATGGAAAGGACGTACATACCAATCCTCATTTATACATTATCGTCAGTGTAACGTTAGAGTGACAGAATCACAGTAACGGCACACGAGAGATGGGGGACAAGAGGTGCTCGAAAGAACCGTTGTAAACTGGGGGAGTTTTGATTCCAGAGGACCTATCGTACTTACAGTAACGGTCTACCTTATATACCAAACGAGAGCCTATTACCATAAGTAGATAGAATATAAACCGAATAAGGAAGGAGCGAGGGGTAAGGAGTGACGATGACTGTGAATAAATGAGTAATGAGCGTTTGTTGAGTGTTAAACGATTGGCAGAGTAACATCCGTTACAGTCAGCCTCGAGCTCAGCCAGAGTAGCAAGAAACCGAAGGCTGCGTCTCATCATAACCCTGGTACAAGTCGTATAATCGTTCCATTTACTTGTCTCCCCAGACCGCTACAACGGCACTGTCTCATATCGTTAAATTGAACGCCAAGTCCCGCGTAGTAACCTCCTACGACGAGCCATTCTCCCTCTACGCATCCATTGATACCCTCGGCCGCGGCAATTGTCATTGGTCAACAGACTCGGGAGAGACGTCCTCGCCGTCGTGTTGCGTTACGGAAGCGAATCGAAGTGAGAGATGGAAGGAAAGCAAATGGACGAGAGGAGGGAACCTTCGAAGAGTTGGATTATCGGTTGCTTGATCGAAGAGAATCGTGTTGAGCAATGGACAGAAACTGAGAAGATATAAACAAAGAGAGTGATATGGGAACTCAATAAATTCCGAAGAAAAAACGAGAAGGCTCGAGCTGACCGCCATCGGGCTACAGCTGTTGCGCAATTGAAAGTTATTCGAGAGAATGCGTGCATACCAGTGGAACCATAGCGATATTATCTTGCAAATAGTTGAACCAGGCAACTTGGGTCATTTGATATTACATGAAAGGCTGAAATGCTTGTCTTTGCTTGTCTTGAGATCAACGAACATAACGAACAAATTGAACAAATAAGTGGCAAAGCAAACTAGATGACTCGTGCCAATTGTTCTCCGCTTCTCTGCTGCTTCCATCACCAGCACCCACTGAGCACCCAGCACCAACAAGCAACCCGGCCAGGTGCTTTGCGGTATATCCTAGTCTCCTAGAAGCAGAGTATCAAGTCGATCAATAAATTGATGAATGAAACGTCTGCGACTCAGGTCAGCGCTTTTGGTCTGACCGTTAAGCGCTCGCTTAGCTTAATAATCTAAGGCCGGCTGCCGTATACTGTAGCCGTTGCGGGTTCTGTTCTTACATCCCATCTTCAGTCGTTCGAAATATACCTTTCATTCATGTCCAACTCGTATGAAACTCGTAACCGTAAATCAACAAAATTTGGCCCAGTCCCAGATGTTGATGATACGAAACGTCGCCTAGAGGCGCTCCAGGCTCACCTTGCATCCTCTGTGGATGATTCAGAGTTGATGCCTCCTCCAACTCCTTCTAGCTCCAGTCAGGCTCCCCGACACTCCTCCGCCATTTCCCATTTCCCAGTTACCATTGTCAACTCCAGAGCTCAGCCAGAGCCTTCAAAGTCCCCAAGAGCTGGTCCAGGAACGACGACGAGCATTGGAAACATTTGTATCTGCATTACAACAGGCTCCCCCTGCTTCGGATTCTACTTCTCTTAACCTTTCCTGGCTTGAACGAGTGCTCCGAGAAACTCACATGCTCAATACATCACCTCTGCAGACAGAGATTCAACTGCATTCGCTTCTGAGGGCCCATATTTCCCTCACTCATGAAATACATGGCGACGAGGAAACTGAGAATGCTCTCAGTGCACGTCGAATACAGAGCCGATGTTTCGTTTACGATATACGAAACTATAAGCCTATAAATCAGTGGGGTTCTTTCCTGGATGATGGCTCTGTCAACTGGCTGCACATCGAGCATCTGGCTAATGTGGTACTGATCAACCTCCGGGAGCTCCCGCCCTTGTGGGCGACAACTATTCCGCCTCTCGGATTGGAAAGCACAAGGGCCTATTCGGCGCCTGGCCCGTACTGTGATACTGATTGAGCAGGAGTTGAAGGTGATTTCTATGTTGCATCGCAAGTGTCTCTTGATCTGACCCTAGATTTCAAGGAACTTGGCGAAGATATGTTTGTTTCATGGATTATCGGTATGTTTCAAATCATGTTCTGCGACATTACACTCACGTTGTTCGCTCACCTCTAGCGATCTTTTTGGTTTGTGGCCATTTTCTTTGCACTCCAAACGTTGATGTTCTGATGTCTCTCACCAATAGCTTTCAATGTACGTTGAAAGATCATTCCAATAGCTTTATACGTTTCTCACAAAATTTCCATAGTATTCCAATGTCGCCGGAGGTCCGCGCAACCCTTTATTCTTCCACGACATCCGCTTCCGCGAAGCCACCAGGCTAATCGAAGTCAAACTCCATCTCATCAGTAAAGGCGAATCGCGCTTTCAAAAGCCTTCCTGCGAAGGTCCCAACTTGAACCCCCGGTACCCAGTATTATATTTTTCTGGAACCTCTCGAGGCGTTAGCGGGGGTAATGTGCAGATTAGTGTCGATGGGACGCCCAGATGGACTTTTGTCAGTGCTTATGTTGGGACCCATGTTTCTATTGAAGGAATTCTAAAGTCTGATAGCAGTATGATTTGATACAGGGTGCTGTGCATAATGGGAGTACGCTTTGGTGGTGTGTGTCGTCTGTTTTTTTCTTCTCTTGGAGGGTGAGATGCACTGTTGATATCCGGATCATACCTACCTAGCTCAAAGGGAGTACAAATCGGCGGTCTTGCTAGCGCAACGGGAATTGTTGGCAGTTGGAGTACGTCGATGCATGATCAAGGTTCGTGATAATATCTACGAGTCGCACATTATGAGCTTATTTAACGCTGCTATCCTTAGGTGATCCTGTTGGTGCGTATACTGGTCCCAAAAATTTCAGTACGATACTGACGCCTCCGTCGAAGGACCTTTCTGGCTGTGGAAAGTACCACACGCTCATCACGGTGCTCTCATGGACTTTACATGACCACGGACAGGACAGTAGACCTGCGAAATTTATTTGAACCTATTTTCGAACTCACGGAAAATATTTATTGATGTATGACAATGTTATATCTACCGTAGACGGGACATAGAATGTTGTACGATTGTAAGTAGTTGCTTATATAGGTGAACTTTAAGGATTCATTTACTTGCAAGATATGTCAAGAGTCGCAATGATCCTTATGCGAGTTTTTTTCTCATTTCTCATTGCTGACGAGCGAAGGCGTTTCCCTTCAACCTCCAGCGAAGAATTGTCCCAAAACCTTTTACGAAGATCGGAAGAACGTCAGTCCAGGAAAGCCATTCGGCTTTATTTATTTTGCCTCTCGTTCGCGCTATTCAGAGGACGAGGACGAGTCACGAAATTGACGTCAGAGTCTGCATCTGTCGGAAGCGCACTCGATGGACCTGGACATGGTTTCTTGACTATTCATCTTCACTCGGGAATGAATGGGTACCATCGTTGCTCAGCTGGTATCACGTCGAGTTGATAAGTGCGGCGAACAACTCGATGAAAAGCAAGAGAATCGTGGCGGTCTAAGATTAGTGTTCCAATGAGAGTGTGATGGCGAAAGCTTTTTGGGTTTCACAAGATAGTAGATGCTGCAGTAAATCGAGAGGTGCTAGAGAAGAGCCCGAGGTGGGACAAGAAATGGGATTGTTGCACCTGGTTCTTTAACCTCTCCGGGATGCTCATATCGGTAATGACTTTGATTCTCGCTTTGGCTGGTGTACTTCGGAGCCTACTAACCCATTCCGGATGGAATGACTTTGACCTGTGTTATTGCTTTTCAGTTTTATTGTCAGCGTTTATTCGAATATTCAGTAGTTTACACAGTAGTACTCATTCTTCCTCAGGCTCTCGTACGCAATTCAAAAAAAAATTCTACACATACACCTACAGCTCCACCATGAATATCGGACTCTTCTCTCTCTACGAGCCCTCAGTAACAACATCAGGACCGCAGCTTCCTTCGTTTGGATCAAGAGCAAATGTAAAAGAGCCCCCAGGTTGGACGCTTCCTTCGCCGCCCTAATGACATGAATCATTGTTTTTATGTACTTCCGAGTCACCCAAACTGTTGTCACTTACCATAGGACACTCTTCAACGATGGCGCTGAGAGTATCTTCGCAGTTCACCGCAGCAGGATTCGTAGCAGTACCGAGCGCGTTCCGCGCTGTAAAGTCGCCTGTTTCGAGGTGATAATACACAAGGACCGCGACGAAGAAGGGGAGAACGAAAGAACGGAAGAGAAAGGAAGTGGAGGGAGAATTCTCTCAGCATTTTATTCCAGACTCTTATATAAGAGAGGTGTTACATACACTTAAATCCTGCAGGAGCATTGAAGCAGAGCGAGAAACTATCCGATAAGCTGACCTAATAGCAATATTAGCTTGTCAATGACACTGACTCGAGACTCGCTTACAGGCAGGATAACGGCACCAGATCCACAGAAAGTGTCGATGAAACTGCTGCAACCTGAGGCTGCTACTCCTGTACTGAAGCAGCTCGAAATGTTGACAGCGATTTGCCCAAGAACGGGAGTGATGATGGTCAAACCGAGAGCGACAAACATCATCTACAAGGGGTGTCAGAAAGAGATCGATAATGTGCTCTGAAGATTTACTTCGTGATAACTGGGCTGGCGGAACATTGTTCTCTGTTTGAAGACCCTGAGGAAGATGCTCGTCTTTATATACCTTTTTCTCCCTGCATGTGTAGCTACTGTTCTGTCTTTTGTGTCCCATGGCCAAAACAGCTGGTATCAAGAAGATTGTTGCTGTCATCCACGCCACCTATGCAGTGGCCTTCCAAGTTCTACGGAGGCTCTAAGTCAGAGCTACTGCTTCCTTTGTATGCCCTGTCGTTTTCTGTATGTAGGAAATACATCCAATCGCGCCGCTGGACACGGGGTCATTAAATTTACTTTGTTAGTAGAAGTATTATCGCAATGCGAATCATTCTTGTGTTGGAATATCAGATTTTGATGTAGTCTCCTATAAGCAGACTCGAATATACACTGCGTTGGATGTGTGTATATAGAGTCTGCGAGTTATAACTTCCCTAATAAGAGCTTGAAGGTGCCAGGACCATTCTTGTCCGCTAATGGAGCCCATTCATTTGTCACTTGGGAAGCAATTCGTACCTGTCCCATCGATCGCCCACTGCTAGTTCACACAACATCTGAATTTATAGTTGGTGCACTTACACCGTGACACTACGCTTACAGAAACACAAAATCAGCATGGTCATGTGCAAACGGTGACCTCCTCCAGTCAATCACCATGCGCATACATGAAAGGGAGGCTGCGATACACCTTCTACTGCTACCGAGTTGTTGGCCACCCAACAAGCATTTAGCGGATGCACTTTGCTTAGCAAGGGAAGGAGTTACCATGCAACTTGCCACGCCATTCCTCCTCATGCCCAACGTACCACTGCTACCGAGTTGGCCACCCAAAAAACATCTAGCGGATGCACTTTGCTTAGCAATGGAAGGAGCTACCGTGCAACTTGCCCAAAAACTCTGTGCTGTTCTGGCGTAAATTTATCAGTATGTTGCGTGCTAAGAACCAACCCTCTTCAGTCTCCGCAAATGAAATTGCGCACTGTTTTAGAAAAGAGAATGAACCCAATCTACCCCACCCCACCCCCTGTCCTTTAATATCAACCTATTGAATGAGAACAACACCATGGCAGACTCATGCAATACCAGAAATTACAGTGGACTCAACGCCGGAACAGTTCTTTGATGCGCCATTCACTGCAGAGCTAGTTGGCAGTTGCAAAGCTGAAATTGAGAAACATCCGGCGAATAGTGCAGCTGGTATTGAACAGGTATATTACCGTCAAATCATTGACATGGACAGTACCCTCATTGCTCACCTTGTCAATGAATGTGTTGCGCGTGGAGATTGCCCAACTACCTGGGCTATATGCATAATAGTTGGTATCATCACAAGAGGAAAACCACTTGACGACCCCGACAGTTATTGTGCCGTGGGCCTGGAAAGCTGTATGCTGATTTTTGTCATATTATTAGTTACGCAAAGATTTGTGGCCTGGGCGGAGGCGCGTAACATTGTACTCCCCTCAAAAAATGGTTTCGAAAAGAACTACTGCACCAATAACAATGCATTCATTCTCTGGAACGCCATTAAAAAAGATATCGTTCAATGGGCCATACACTGTGGGTTGCAAGTATTGACATAATGAATGCTTTTCCATCCGTTGACCGATCCATGCCCTGGCGCAAATCACAAGACCTTGGTGCATGATTGCATCCGGACGCATTTTTGACTGGATCACAAACTCACTTTCAGATATCTTTCATGCTGGTATTGGTATCCTCATTGGGGACACTATCACCTGAATTCTAGATTATATTTTTCTTAGGCTTTGACATACCAGTCACAGAGTACTCGCGGGTGCAATCATATCCCACCTGGAACAGGCGGATGATCTCCTCCTATTGGCATTGTCACCAGAAGGTCTACAACAAAAGATGGATCTATTTTATACCTATTGTGGAAACAACTTCCTCATCATCAATGCCATTGAATTGGTCATCGGATATCATAGACCCCCTCCATTTTGGAACGTCAATGGGGCTGGAAGTGGAGATTGTTGATGCCTATACTTACGTAGGAATGAGATTCCATTGTGGAGACTTCAAGGTTCTCTTCTCAGTTTTTCAGAATTATTATTCTGTCAAATTAAAGAAGGGCATAACTGCGGCACATGCCATTCTTCATGTTGAATCAATGATCAGTACCTCCCTTTGCTTGAGGGTACCATGATCTACATGGAATGCATTGATTATGAAAGGATTTTTCATCATTTAATGTACATCTTGGTTGAAATTGGCTGTTTTTGCTTGATGGACATACTTTTTGCACATATTTTGCACTTTGTGTGTCATCAGCAAAACCTGTATTTTTGCTGGAGCTGCTGGAGCATCCAGAGAATTGAATAAGTCTCCAGAGAGCTCTGGAGAACTCTGGAGACTCTGGAGAGAACAAAGCTGTAGTTGCCGATTGATGGTACTTTGAGAATGATTGGACTTTCCTTTTTTGGAGCTAGTCTGGCTGTCAGCCAGAGTAGCACCAAAAATGATGGCCTCGAGTGCCCTCAACAATGCTGTAAACTATCAGGAAGTGATATAAAATGCATGGGCTTTCAACTTTCGACAAAGATGAACTTGTATTTTTTTTCCCTTCTCCCACCGTTGCAACATTCCATCCTTTCACCATAAGTTTCACTTTCACATAACATTGCTTTTTAGAGGTGATTTCCAGAAATGCAGAAGGGTTTGGGCAATGGAGGCAGAAATCAAGAAGAGCACTATGGAAACACTGGGAGGGGAAAAACAGAAGACTTGTCCAGTACTTGCCCAGTACTTGCCACTTATTACTACTACATAATAATGATTGCTGCAGTGCACCTAAAAATTGTCACAGTACATAAAAATGATGAATATAAAATTTCTATCATTAATGCATGGTTACACAACATGGAAACTTGATTGAATAGCTCTCTGGAGGTCTCCAGAGGTCTCCAGAGGCTTATATTGGTCTCTGGAATAGGTAACCTTGCTCTAGCTGCTCCAGAAGCTACAGGTGCTCTGGAGATCTCTGGAGACCACCCAGGTTTTGGTGATGGTGTACATAAGCATGATTATTACTTCCCTTGTGTACTTGGTGTTCACTTCATGTGACTACTTTTGATATATTTCTCAGTGCTACTCAAGTTTGCCAGTGGTTACTCCTGCTTCTAACTACTTATAAGTGTGCTTCTGAGCACTTCTGAGTACTTCTAATTGTTTAAAAGTGGACTTCTGAGTTCTTCTAAGGCACTTCTGAGTTTTCTAGTAAGCTTTCATCCTTTCTAATTTTAATCATTGGTCCTTTCAAAATCAAAGGCAGAGTGAGCGTGAGAATATTGCCAAAATCTTGTGCAACTACTACTAGGTCGAAGTTACTACTAACTAATAGTAATACTACAATGGCTCGAGTCTAAGGCCAACTGCTCCCTTGTGGGACTCTGCAATAGGGTGGCCACTTGCCTAAGTACCATAAGCACCTGTGACATCACTGAACATTAATGAGTATCAGTTGATCTTTTGAAAAATCTAATAAGATTCACCGGTACTCACTGGTACTCAGAAGTAGATGAATACTATGACGGTATTTTTCACCAAATATTTTGACTTCTGACTGATTCATTTTGATGGTAATTGAATACATTCAGTTTGTCAACTTCAACTTTGCATATACTAACTTCAACTTTATGTATACTGCTCTAGTGCAAGTCAAGGGCATCTCAACTTTGAGATCATAAAATGTATCTATTACCCAACAAGTTCAACTTCTGTGGGACCCATGAAATAAGTCCTTTATTGTTTCAAGCACTTTGTAAATGGCATTAAGATTTATAAGCACCCACTTAGCGCATGGTTAAATGACCTTATATAGTAATTTCTAACAGCTTTGACCTTTGTAAAATATCCAAAATCAACCAAGATCTCAAATGTACTGTAAGATTTTTGTATGATTTCAGTCTTGTTCTTATGAAGTACTCAAAATGGTACAATTCGATTATCAGATTGTGTTATGTTCCTCTCAATAGGGTACCAGTTAAACAATATATTGTTTGGTTGATATATGCATGACCACAATTAGTAATATTGTTACTCTGAAGTTAAAGCTAAAGTAACAAAAGTTAAAGTTGAAGTTGAACAAAAAGTTGAAAGTTTGAGTTGAACATTTGGTTTAAAGCTGAAGTTAAAACAAGAAGTTGAATTTCAAGTTAAAGCCGGAATATTTGGTGAAATATGGTGTCATAGAATACATAACTGGGTATTAGTAGTACACACAAATGTATTTCTAAGTATGTCATCAACTCCTAGTTGACAGAAAGTAAGCATATGAAGTACATTTACCCATGTTTAAGTAGGTTGTAGCTGCACAAACCGCTATGTACATAAGTAGGTTGATTTTCAAGTCCACCCAAAGTATGGCACAATTTCATGTAAGCAGATCAGCCCATGTGACTTATAGATAACACCTATTTCCCAAAATGGTGCTTGCTTACTGAGATAGTCTATTGATGATTCAAGCTACACATGGAAGTTGGAACAATGGTGTAATGGTATTGGTAGCTGTAGTTTAGTGCTATTACTACTAGAGCCTCGGATTTGAACCTGGGGCCTTGTACATTTTTCATTTAATATTTATTCTGTCTTGGTAATTTTTTTTAGCAATGCTTGGGCTTGCTCTTGTTAGGGTTTGCCAAAGGCACAACTCTAACAGTAGAGAGCAAGTTCGCAGCATTGCCAAACCCTGGGGAACCAATGGGGTTCGGGGTTGGGTTAAAAGTTAGGGGTTCGGCATGTTTGAAAGCGCAAATAAGGCTTTAGAGTGCCCGCTGAGGCTTCCTGGTCTGGGGACCCCCCGAGTGTAGCAAGGGAGGGGAGGGAAGTGGAGTGCAAGCCCAAAGTTTGCAGGCATTGAGCTAGAGTAATAAACACCTGTGTTATCTTTAGGTCATGTGAGACAATCTGCTTACATGAAATGGTGCCATACTTTGGGCAGACTGGAAACCCAAGTAAGGTAGAGAGCAGGCAAGTCCCACCAATGTCATGTGCATTTGGTAACGCCAGTGTCACAATGCCAAATGCAGGCAAATTCTCTTTGAAAACACTGTAGAAAATATTCCACTCACGTTGTGGCTTAGCCACTCCATGCATCTCTTAAAATAATACTCAGATGGCTGGAAATAAATCTGGAAGGATTGATTAAGTATTACTGGTGTTGAGGCAAGAAATAGTGAGAATACTATGTACAATACTGTAATATACTACTTTTATACAATGAATGCATATCTACAATATATTAGCCTTCTCTAAATCATCCATAAGAGAGTCGGGAAGTATACAATGACCCTTGTACTTATGTGCAGCCCATGCTGCCTGCTGTCCATTGAGACCCTTGCAATAAGCATCAATAAATTTATTTGCTTAATTGAAAAAGCTGGAAGAGCCGTGCATAAGTATTGCTATAGTGATACTATAGAAAGGGCTTACCAGTGAATAGACACTGTCCAAAAATTCAATTGCATTCCTTTTGAGATCATCCTTGCATGAGGATTCTGGATGGTACAGCCTCTTTGCATATCCCCAGCATTGTTGAATTGGGTTGGGTTCACAATGAAATTTGGTAGGAACCTAACCAGAACCCCACGTTCCCTGCAAGTGGTCTCCAGGATTGACTCGACATTTCCAAAATCTGGCTGATTATAAAGGACACAACAACAGCAGCAGTTTATCATGGGAGCAACACATTTGAACACTTTGCATTCTGCGCATGCCGGAACCTTGATATCATGCTCTGCAAGAATTGCAGCTATCCCTTTGAAAACACCATCGGGGTGGTATAACTGCTGATGAGATCCATCTGTGAATGTAGCTGGACCCATCTGTGTCTTAACCTTTGAGACCAAGCCATCCGGAAGATGTACAATATTTCCATCTGCATCGCATTCTGCAACAAAATTTGGATGATGGTCCCTTGGACATTTTCTGTGCTGAGAGAGCAGTGTCTTTACATTTAAGGTGTGTAGTGGTGTTGTCATTGATAAAAATATGATCAAATTCTGGGTAGAGTTCATTGACAAGATCAATTGCAGCATTGGCCTGTTCCACAATGTCTACATTAGTGAAGTAGCCATCTTTAACCTTTCCAGGGAACATGAACTGTTCAGCTGTCCATCCATCTGAAGCACATAGCCAGCCAAAGTCACAGCTGAAAAAACAGGCAACCATGAAGGAATGGCCCTCACCCTTGTGATATGGTCTGGCAGGTGCATCCTTATGGAACCAGCTCTTCTGGTGGCAATCGTGGGCATAGAAAATTGACTTGTCATGGAACCAGACAATAACTTGTTGACCTGGAAGGGGACCCTGTTCAAGAAGACCTTTGGCAGTCCACTTTAGCATATACTTGCTGATTTTCTCCTAAAATGGAATAAATCTCGGTTCACAATAGTATACTACATCTTCCCGCTCATGTCCATCAAAGTACTGACCCTTCTTAGGATGTGCAAATCGAAAATCCAAGGGTGTTCAGATACCGTTGAGCTGTCCAGACATTGATTTTCCGTGTAATCCCATGCCTTGCCATAATGTCAGGATCGGTTGAGATACAACATTAGTGCATTTGCACTAATATTTTTTCCCAGCTCCTGCAAATAAAGATTGAGCTCAAGGCACAGGGATTCATTGGCAAGGTAAGATTCCAGTCTCTGTATGGATTGACTGGGAGAACGGTATGATCAGCGATGTATTTCCTTGCAAGACAACAGAGAGTACAAGTGCAGTAAGTACCATGATTCAGTGTAACAGCTGCCTGTAATGAAGAGGTGCCCCATTTTCTATAGGTGAGTGAGTGAGGATCTGTGTAAAGTTTCAAAAATGTTTTCATTCCTTCAAGACAATGATGAACAAAAGGATCGAATTGGGGACATCTGCAAAACCTGGTTGGTCTCCAGAGGTCTCCAGAGATCTCCAGAGCTCTGACAGCTGTCAAAAAGCTGTCAAACTCCTCCAGACGTCTCTGGAGGTCTCTGGAGATCTCTGGAATTACTATCCTTGCTCCAGAGACAAACGAAATGTATTGTGATGGTACAGGTTTTGCTGATGGATCTTTATATCCACCACTTTGGCCACAAGACTGTCTGCAAAGAAGGAGTGACACATCCTTGACTGCTTTAATAGCTAGCATGATAGAAGGTGCTTCATGAAGCTTTCTGTCTGGAAGTGCTTCCAAGAAGGGATCTGATTTCAGAACAGACAACGCATCAGGAAGTGCATCTGACAAGAACTCCGATCTGAGAGCCTGAGGATTACACAATGAAATATCAATAGCAGCATTGCATGAATCAGATCCAGGAATTTAATCAATTGAATCATGAAGACTATCAACATCAATCTCACTGTCATCAACTAGGATACAGTGCTCTCTTTGGATTCCTGACAGCAGACCTGCACAACATGTCAAAAAGGATTCATCATCCTCAACATCCTCTATGGTAATGCAATGACAAGGAGCCCAAGATTTTGTGGGAGTGCTAGGAACTGTAGGAGCCTTTTTCTTGCATCTTTGAAAGGGAGTCAAGACTTCAAGTAATGAGAATGTCTGCAGAAATGATTTTGGTGCACCAGTGGCACATGTGTCGACACATTTTGGCAACGCAAAAAAACCAATAAGATCAAAGATTTCCTGAGGAGCAGGTGAAGTTGGAGCCAAGCTCTTGGAAGTATCAATATCAATATTAGAATTGATATGCTAAGGTTGTCCTAACAAGATGTTAGGAAGATGTGTTGATAGCAGTAATATAACATGTGTATGGTTTCTACCTCTTTTTGCTTCTTTTTTTGTGGCAAACATACATCCTTTAGCTTCTCTAAACTTTGCTTCAAACTACTCTTGAAGTTGTTGGCATGATTTCGGAGGTGCATCCACTTTTGTGGCATTATAGCAGAGGGACGCAACTGAATAAGATGTGTGGATCACTATTTTTGGTCATAACTCTCCCAAATTTTTGAATCTGGCAAAATGGTTTGTTCTAGATCATTCTATAGTTATTTTGCATGAATGCATGGAGCGGATTTGCCAGATATATACAAGGGAATTCTTGAGCCTATTTTCTTACATTTTTCCAAATCATTTCACCTTATTTAGATTGTCATGCTTAGTGCATGTGATGTTGGTGGGACTTGCCTGCTCTCTACCTTGGGTTACACTCTCATCTGGCCTCTTTTTCTGATGAAAAATACCATCATATTTGATCCCCAATTAATCTATGGCCATGAAGCTGCTGTAGACACCAGCGAGACACTACTGTACCATTTCAACCAAAAGTTCAGTCATGGGTCACATCAAGCCAAAATGAACAGCTCACAGCAGACTGTCACCGGTCACTCTGGGTTGTGAACACTGTGAAAACCAAAACAGAAAAAAAAATTCCTCAAAAACAGCACAGAAATACTGGGGAAATTCAAATTTTGCTCAGTCCACCTGCAAACAAGCCAGAAATGACTCCAAAAATAAGTTAACAAGCTACTGGGCACTTGCGCAGTGGTTCAGTAAGCCCCTACACACTGTGCAAGTGAACTGTTCACAACTATGTCACAGCTCTTGCCACATACATGGATACAGGCATTATTCCTCTCCAGTTTTGTCAACCAGAATTGGCACTGCAGTTCTTGTCATACTTGCTTGGGTGCCCAGCCAATACATATCCAACCTACATTGTTGATTAATAATTACAATGGTACAGAAGCAAACCCAGAAGCAAAAGATCCAAAGGAAATTGATATATTCAGGGCAGTTTTGCATGGTTTCTCTTGATTCCTTTTTTTCCATAGGTTGTATAATATGCGAGGATTACGATCTGATTTTATCAGAATTTTTGAGGGCCTACAAATGGCATCATAAATTAATTTTTCTTTCACTGCCAAAACCTGCCAAAAACCCAGAAGCAAATGTTTGGGCTAATTGGGCCTCTACACATGCACATCCCTTTGGGATTGCTTGTAGCATGGCTTTGCATGCTCATAGAGTAGATTGAATCTATTATATGCCCAAAAATACCACATATTTCATGGTACAATTCAATGATATTTCAAAGACTGACAAAAATCTAGTCCTATAGTACGCGCGCCCTAGATGCTGCACCAGCTTTAAGCACTGGTGATTATGTAAATATAAAAGCATAGCCACTCATTCATTTTCGAGCGCTCCGAGCTGGCCCACTGGTTCCATCTGAAAATTTCCCAACTTTCTCGTTGTTCATTCCGCCAGTTTTTTGGCCTTAAGATTTTAGTACTACCATAGCTTTAATTCTATAGAAAAATATACATATTTTGCATCCAATTGCGCGGAACAACAACGTGCCAAAGTATATTTACATAAGCTTTTTCTGGCGCAGCATTGACCCCGTGGGAACTAGCAGACTCTATACACACATCGACGATCGTCAGTGTATACGAGTCTGCCTAGGGGAGACTAAGAAAAATCACATTTTTGGCATAGTGTTCATATATGATCATATTATGTTGGGAAACAAGCAAGCTCAGTTGGTGGGTACAACCTCAGTAAGGAGGGAATCGACCATCGAGAATGAGGGGAAAGAACAATTACTTGATAAAATGTAACTACATACTTTATATACAGAAACCAATAGGGGTTACATGTGATGTGCGGAGTGGCCAGACAACCAATGGCTATGTACTTATCCAACATATTATAATGGATTTATTATATCTAAGCTATTGTAGTCATGTCCAGAAACCCTTCTGGAGGGTTGTATAAAAAAAACCGCATCCTAAAACACATTCAACATGACTCAAATATCAAATATTTTGCTTCTGGGTTTGCTTCTGTAAGTTTTTAATTAATCTATAAATTTATTACAACTCTAAGTAAGATAATAATAGTGATGTAATATATCTGAAATACGTTACTAATTTACATGCACCTTATGGCATAGTGGGATTCTTGGTCAGCAGTCCTGACATGTGCCATCAGCTGTCCACGAGCATTCAATTCTGCAATGTACCATATTTAATGAAATATTTATTTATTTCTTTCTAATCAAACCGTTGAAATAAAACATTTATCCAAAGGGGTCTGGGCCGGGAAATCCCGTACCGGGGGTAGGTAGGGTGGGTTCATTGCGAGGCCTGAAGAATATTTTTTAACTGACCCTCAAAATGCATTTTTGTGATGTCCAAATGAGTCAAATAAGCCCAAGAATCCCTGAAAAGTATATTTAGACCAGCTACATTGTGTAGAGTGAGCATATACCTTTTTACAGTATCACCTTTTTAGGTCATTTCATGAGTGCTTACAGTTCTTGACCTTGACTAATATATTTTGAGATTTATGGCATCCAGAGTGAGGTGAAAAGTTTACAAAGGCTAATTAGTTATGTAGAGCATGTACAAAGGGCAAAAGACCAGCACAGTAAGGGGAAATGGTGATCAGTGTCTCATAGTTGCCTTATTTGGTAATCACATGACCCAACAAATCACGTGAAGGGAGTAATCTGGTCCAGTTATACTTAAACATCCAAGAATATGCCCAACAAATATTAAACATATTTAAACATCCCAATTA